>CAWUFW010016933.1:0-286438 GCA_963921515.1 Calotriton arnoldi | reverse complement strand
ATGGCACCCCCACCCCTCACCTGCTGTGTATGATGACAGTGTTGGTCTGCCTGTTTGTGTTTGTGCATCTGCACCACTGCATTGGCATATCTTGGGTGTGCCATTGGCTGTATGTTGTTTGGTGTGTTTCCCTGCTGTCCCTGGGACTCCTAGGTCATCGGTCAGCACAGTGATCATGGTTTGTGTGTCCCATTGCTGCCATGGTATGGTATCTGTTCACCTCACATCTGCTGTCTCCACAGGGTATCTGCATTTGTGTGCCCATTGGTGCAAATATGTGGTTCTGCATTCTGATGGTCACTTCTGTCATTGTGTCATTGATGACTGTTGACGGTCTCAGCCACCATGGGTGTTGTTTGTCTGCACATGGCCAAAGGAATGTTTCATTTGCACTGCAGTATTTGGCTCCCCCAATTTATGTTGCAATGGGACACATACACTACTTTGCCACAGATGAGTTTTTGGTTCTGTGACCAGGAATGATCCATGCAGTTTGGCAGTTGCAGCTCTTTCTTTGTCAACAATTACCTTTGGTCACTGTGATGATGAGGGTGTAGACCCCATTGCCACAATGGTCAAAATGTGCTTCAGCTATGGACCCCACACTTGCCTTTTGGTCACTGTGATGATGGGGGTTTAGACCCCATTGCCACAATGGTCAAAATGTGCTTCAGCTATGGACCCCACACTTGCCTTTTGGTCACTGTGATGATGGGGGTTTAGACCCCATTGCCACAATGGTCAAAATGTGCTTCAGCTATGGACCCCACACTTGCCTTTTGGTCACTGTGATGATGGGGGTTTAGGCCCCATTGCCACAATGGTCAAAATGTGCTTCAGCTATGGACCCCACACTTGCCTTTTGGTCACTGTGATGATGGGGGTTTAGACCCCATTGCCACAATGGTCAAAATGTGCTTCAGCTATGGACCCCACACTTGCCTTTTGGTCACTGTGATGATGGGGGTTTAGACCCCATTGCCACAATGGTCAAAATGTGCTTCAGCTATGGACCCCACACTTGCCTTTTGGTCACTGTGATGATGGGGGTTTAGGCCCCATTGCCACAATGGTCATGGGCTGCTTAGATTGTGGGTGCCACACACATATATGTGTGGCACATGTGCTAGGGGTCACATTGTATGTTCAATGTCATGTTCGGTGTTGTAGGCATTTGACACAGCCTGCTCACACGCTTGTCATGGTGGTGGGGGATGTCTTAATCTTGCATTCCCTAGGTTGTGGTGTGCTTGTTGTGTCATGCATTGTCCATCCTATGAGTGGGGGTGGTAGTAGTGGTAGGCATCCAGCCCCCTGGCTAAGGGTGGTAGTAGTGGTGGGCATCCTGCCCCCTGGGTGAGGGTGGTAGTAGTGGTAGGCATCCAGCCCCCCTGGTTGAGGGTGGTAGTAGTGGTAGGCATCCAGCCCCCCTGGCTAAGGGTGGTAGTAGTGGTAGGCATCCAGCCCCCTGGCTAAGGGTGGTAGTAGTGGTGGGCATCCTGCCCCCCTGGGTGAGGGTGGTAGTAGTGGTGGGCATCCTGCCCCCTGGCTGAGGGTGGTAGTAGTGGTGGGCATCCTGCCCCCCTGGGTGAGGGTGGTAGTAGTGGTGGGCATCCTGCCCCCTGGCTGAGGGTGGTAGTAGTGGTGGGCATCCTGCCCCCTGGGTGAGGGTGGTAGTAGTGGTAGGCATCCTGCCCCCTGGCTGAGGGTGGTAGTAGTGGTAGGCATCCAGCCCCCCTGGCTAAGGGTGGTAGTAGTGGTAGGCATCCAGCCCCCTGGCTAAGGGTGGTAGTAGTGGTGGGCATCCTGCCCCCCTGGGTGAGGGTGGTAGTAGTGGTGGGCATCCTGCCCCCTGGGTGAGGGTGGTAGTAGTGGTAGGCATCCTGCCCCCCTGGGTGGGGGTGGTAGTAGTGGTGGGCATCCTGCCCCCTGGCTAAGGGTGGTAGTAGTGGTGGGCATCCTGCCCCCTGGGTGAGGGTGGTAGTAGTGGTAGGCATCCTGCCCCCCTGGTTGAGGGTGGTAGTAGTGGTAGGCATCCAGCCCCCCTGGCTAAGGGTGGTAGTAGTGGTAGGCATCCAGCCCCCCTGGCTAAGGGTGGTAGTAGTGGTGGGCATCCTGCCCCCTGGCTAAGGGTGGTAGTAGTGGTGGGCATCCTGCCCCCCTGGGTGAGGGTGGTAGTAGTGGTAGGCATCCTGCCCCCTGGGTGGGGGTGGTTGTAGTGGTAGGCATCCAGCCCCCTGGCTAAGGGTGGTGGTAGGCATCCAGCCCGCCCTGGGTGAGGGTGGTAGTAGTGGTAGGCATCCAGCCCCCTGGCTAAGGGTGGTAGTGGTGGTGGGCATCTGGCACCCCCTGGCTAAGGGTGGTTGTGGTGGTTGGCATCCAGCCCCCTGGGTTGGGGTGGTGGCGCGCATTCAGGCCCCTGTGTGCATATGTGGCATTGGTGATGGGCATCCCGCCCCTATGGTGCTGCTGTTGCTGGTGTAAGTATATTCAGATTCCCAGTGTATGTGTGTGATGTGTCGTGTACGTGTTGTATGTGTTTTGTGGTTGGTGTCTGACTTACCTTCTGCGCCGTACGCGTCCGTGCCTGTTCCGGTAGTAGATGTAGAATATTGGTATGATCGGGACGAAGGGATTCATGGTTGGTTCGTGTCGTTCGTCCTTCTCGTTGCTTCGCGTCGTCCTCGTCGCTTGGCTTCGTCCTCGTCGCTTCGCGTCGTCCTCGTCGGTGCTGTGTTCGTCTCGTAGCCGTGGATCGTGTTGTGGCGCGATTCGGAGCTTATGTGCGCCTCTCCCGGATGCTTTGACGTGCCGTGCGTAGCGACGGGTTCGGCGCGTACGGAAAGCGCATCGTACTTGTCCGGCCGGACGGGGCTGCATTTTCCCTTCCGTGCGACTCGATTCGGCGTTTCCGGATTCGCCTCGGTCGGAGAACAGGACCTGGTTTGGGTGAGTACGGCTCGGCCGGGATTTTTGCTGTTGTGCGCATCGTACTTGCTCGTTCGGTGTGCTGTACGGATCGGTCGGGAAACTGGCTTTCGCATGGCTTTTTTCCCGACCGAATGCTATTGGGTGCGCCTCCGACCGAGATCGGAATCGGCCCCTAAGTCTGTTTAGCAGGTGACTGTGAGTATGCCCTACGTCCATGGATCCTCACACCATACCTTTCTCCCTTTTCCCAAAATGAGCACCAATATAACAGTGCACATCATCGCACCAGGAGTGTGAGTAAGGGGACATTTGGCCTACTGACAGCACGTTTACGGTACCTGCACAAGAGTGGAGGTGCGTTACAATATACACCCGAAATAGCTTGCAAGGTAGTACCAGTATGTGTCATCCTCCACAATATTGCCACCAAAAGAGGCCTATACATCGAAGTGTCAGACTCAGATTCAAAGGATGAAGATCCTTTGTCGCCAGTCTACCAGCCAAGAGATGGGAGCAGAGCAGTGGAGGGGAGAAGGCACAGGGACCACATTGCCATACATTACTTTGGAAGGTAAGTCGACTATAAAAATGCATTGTGTATGTCAACGGAACACAAGACCCTGTCGATTCATGTAAACCAAATACCCTTTTTTTTAGGTGTGTAGTCTGAAATTAAACAAAACACACACTTGGAAAGGAAAATACCACTCTGCGAGTTATGTCACCAGATAGGAGTGAACTCAGTAATCAAAAGCAAATCAGGAAAAATCAGCTCAATGTTTCTTGCCCCTACGGACAGATGGACTACCTCCTTGTTGTGTCTCAGCATGTGCTTAGCTGCTGCTGCATCTCGAAGACCTGGCATCTGTAATGGACACACTGCTGATGCTGGATCAGTCCTCGCTATCTGCATCTTCTCTTCCTGTGACCCTTACAATGCAGTCAGTCTGTATAGCCTCTACAGCAGATGTTATTTTTTGTAGACCTTTGCTACATCGCTAATAATAAGTGGCCAATAGTCCTTCTGCACGGGGTTGCTGTAGCATATGCCAGTCCCCCGATAGAGCAGCTTAGAGTGTCCATCCTGGCTGCATTGTGTCTAACCCGCCGTGTTTGGCCGGAGTCAGTATCTGCAAGTTGTAGACACAACTTCTCAAGAACAGCTGTTATGCTGTCTGTCTTGTGGCCATTTGGGTTTGGCTCTCATCCATTTGTCTGGCAACATTGTTGAATCCCAGTGCCATACTGTAATGCATGCTCTGCAACTTCCTATTCATGATCCTCATTTGTTTATGTTGAATGCATTGAATGTGTAACATGGACTTTTCCAGCCCTCCAAACACCTTTGGTTCCTCTGATGACTGTGGGATTGCCGAAGTGTTGTGGCACAGGTCGTGGCCTACATCATTGTCAACCATGTCCCAACAGACGCTGCTGGCATGGTCATACTATGGGAGTCATTGCAGGAATCGATGGTGGGTGGCCCTCATCCTCCTCTTATGATGAAGGCTGGGATTAAAAAACAGCACTGGTGTTGAAACTATGCAATGTGGAGGGTCCGCTTTGGTTGTGATTTCGCTCGTCCTCCTGATCTTTGTGAGTTGCCTCACCTACCTTGGACTCTGCCACTTCTGTGTGCTGTCCAGATACACTTGTGGTGTAGAAAAAAATCTAGAAATCTAGTTTACTTCTTTTGTCTATGAATGTGTGCCACCTAACATACCTTTGTGGTTTAGTTACAATAAACATTGAAAAAACGTCACTATGTTTCATGTACTGCATGCTCCATTATGCAGTGGTGTGGCTGCAGTAAGTGTTACCTTAACATGTGTCTGTGGATGTACAATTTGTATTAAATAGTACAATATACAAGCTCCATTTACTTGGGTTGGGTCCTGGAGTCGAGGCGTCCAATTGTCCAAATCCAGCTACTGTCTCAGGCTCAAGGGTGCCTTTGACAATTGTTTCTATGTTTGTAGGTGGTGCAGTGTGGAGGGTCCACCCCCTGTCACACAGCGCTCTGCCAGGGATGAGGTGGCCTTTCCCTTGGTCCTCTTTTGGAGGTCATACCACCTCTTACATATTTCCTCCACAGAGATCAGAATGACCCCACCAGCATTGATTTTGACCTGCATGTCAGCCCTTATTTTCTTTTTTTTGGGCCTCAGGGACAGTCATGAAGGCCTTACCAAACACTATGTCCTGGTGAGTGCAGCATTCATCAGTGAGGGTTTCAATCTCCTTTTCTGTGAATTTTAATTTTCTCTTCCTACCCCCTTCCTCCTTCTCTCCTTCCTGCCTTGCCATGATGGTTGGGGGAGGGGTGGTGATTTCCAAAGGCTCAAAGATTTCTACAGTCAGAGACAGCCTGCCACACCTTCTCTCTGTTTGTCTTCTTCACTGGCAGCCATGAGGAGCACTTCATGGCTTGGGTGTTTGGGCCTCAGGGTGTGGCACTTGTACTAGGAAGTGTTTCTCCTATTTTTTAATTGCATTTGCAATTTGCGAATGCATTCACTAAAAGGAAAATCACAAATAGTGATTCCTAAATTTGCGATTTGCATGCTTTGTGAGTTGCAATTTCTTTAAATGGAGTCTGCCTACATCCCTAATTGTGATTACCTATTTGCGATTCGCAAAATTTTGCAAATAGGTCATCACAATTTCTAGGCTTTGTACATGTGGACTTTAGTTCCCAATTTCATATTAGCATCTGTGGGTTTTCAGTATTTGTCCTGCTTAAGAAAATCTGTGTCGCCCCACTTTTGTTATTAGACTGCTCCCTCTTACAGCTGGAGATGCGGTTGGAAAAGTTTTACTTCTAGCTCGTTTGAGAAAATATGAGGTGTGTATACTAATAGCTGAGGGGACAGAATTCCAGATTTCGGGAGAACATCTCGAGAAGATCTATTTCGGAGTTCTGTCGTTTTCAAGGATGAAGTTTTAGACACAGGTAGTTCAGCACATTGACCTTCTGAGATGAATTATTTGTGTGCCAAGCAGCTTGCTGCCTCCCATGTAAGGCCTTATGTATTATACAGGTCAGCTTGAATAAAGGTCTGTCCTCTATGGGGAGCCTTTTTAGAGTTATGGGGACTGGAGTGATGAGGTCTACTCTTTTGGCACTGGACTCTAGCAGGTGAAACAAACAAATTGTAATTCCGTTGGCCCTAGGAACGTCTGTTACCAGGTCCATTGGAATTTACGTGCCACTTGTAATGAGAGTCTGAATGCTTTAAACAAAGGGGCACAGATATAATTATATAGAGTTAGGGTGATAGTGAATAAATTAAATTAAACTTCAGTGGAGAAGGTATCAGTTGAGCTGCCCACTCTTGGAAAAAAAAAATTGTATATCTGTTTTTCCTACCTGTGCTAAGGAAAATGAAGGACAATGACCATTAATCCTTAATTATGTTATTTTTAGGATTTGATTATATATATATATATATATATATATATATATATATATGTATATATGTATGTATGTATGTATATTATCTACCGGCGGTCGCCAGTAGATAGTTATAGTTAGGACCTAGTTTCCATAGGAAACTCATTTTTTGTTTTCCCAATAACTTTGGCGCCAATTGACGAATCTTCGCTAAATTTTCAAAACTTATGGCCCACTCCGGTCAGCTCCTATCTTGAAAGTTTCGGGGTGATTCGGCAAGCAGGGGCCGAGAGAAAAGGGGGGTCCCAAAGCGTGTTTTCTCCATGTTAATTCCCATAGGAAACTTTAGACACAGCTACAGCCCGAACTGCTGAACGGAATTACACCAAATTTGGCAAAAAGGTAGCCCTTGTTTCAGAAAGAGACCTTTTTTTTAAATGGTGTAAATCCGTTCAGTAGTTCCTGAGAAATTCAAAGAATAGAGGTCGGAAAATCAATTTCCAATAGGAAACTTTAGACACGGCTACAGCTCGAACTGCTGAACAGAATTACAACAAATTTGGCAAAAAGGTAGTGCTTGGTTCACAAAGTGTCCTTTTTTTAAATGGTGTAAATCCGTTCAGTAGTTTTTGAGATATTAAAGGAAAAAAATCTTTATATATCTGGGCGGGACCTAACTACACAAGCACAAGCTTGGCTCTAATTGGCTGCCAACACTTCAATCCAGGAAGTGTTGGTAGCCATCTTGGTGCAATGCTTTTTAGGTCTCGCCTAGTGACGTAGCGCATGCGCTGCCCACTACACAAACACCACTGCACTACCCTAAACCCTAAAACACTACCCCAGCACGACCCCCTACACTACCCAAACACCACTGCACTACCCTAAACCCTAAAACACTACCCCCAGCACGACCCCTACACTACCCAAACACCTCTGCACTACCCTAAACCCTAAAACACTACCCCCAGCATGACCCCCTACACTACCCAAATACCACTGCACTACCCTAAACCCTAAAACACTACCCCCAGCACGACCCCCTACACTACCCAAACACCACTGCACTACCCTAAACCCTAAATCTACCCCCAGCACGACCCCATACACTACACAAACACCACTGCACTACCCTAAACCCTAAAACACTACCCCCAGCATGACCCCTATACTACCCAAACACCACTGCACTACCCTAAACCCTAAAACACTACCTCCAGCACGACCCCCTACACTACCCAAACACCACTGCACTACCCTAAACCCTAAAACACGACCCCCTACACTACACAAACACCACTGCACTACCCTAAACCCTAAAACACTACCCCCAGCACGACCCCCTATACTACACAAACACCACTGCACTACCCTAAACCCTAAAACACTACTCCCTACACTAGACAAACACCACTGCACTACCCTAAACCCTAAAACACTACCCCCAGCACGACCCCTACATTACACAAACACCACTGCACTACCCTAAACCCTAAAACACTACCCCCAGCACGACCCCTACACTACCCAAACACCACTGCACTACCCTAAACCCTAAAACACGACCCCCTACACTACACAAACACCATTTCACTACCCTAAACCCTAAAACACTAACCCCAGCACGACCCCTACACTACACAAACACCACTGCACTACCCTAAACCCTAAAACACTACCCCTACTCCACACAAACACCACTGCACTACCATAAACCCTAAAACACTACCCCCAGCATGACCCCCTACACTACCCAAATACCACTGCACTACCCTAAACCCTAAAACACTACCCCAGCACGACCCCCTACACTACCCAAACACCACTGCACTACCCTAAACCCTAAAACACTACCCCAGCACGATCCCCTACACTACACAAACACCACTGCACTACCCTGAACCCTAAAACACTACCCCCACCACGACCCCTACACTACACAAACACCACTGCACTACCCTAAACCCTAAAACACTACCCCCAGCATGACCCCCTACACTACCCAAACATCACTGCACTACCCTAAACCCTAAAACACTACCCCCAGCACGACCCCCTACACTACCCAAACACCACTGCACTACCCTAAACCCTAAAACACGACCCCCTACACTACACAAACACCACTGCACTACCCTAAGCCCTAAAACACTACCCCCAGCACGACCCCCTACACTACACAAACACCACTGCACTACCCTAAACCCTAAAACACTACCCCCAGCACAACCCCCTACACTACAAAACACCACTGCACTACCCTAAACCCTAAAACACTACCCCCAGCACGACCCCCTACACTACACAAACACCACTGCACTACCCTAAACCCTAAAACACTACCCCCAGCACGACCCCCTACACTACACAAACACCACTGCACTACCCTAAACCCTAAAACACTACCACCAGCACAGCTCCCTACACTACCCAAACACCACTGCAATACCCTAAACCCTAAATCTACCCCCAGCACGACCCCCTACACTACACAAACACCACTGCACTACCCTCAACCCTAAAACACTACCCCCAGCACGATGCCCTACTCTACACAAACACCACTGCACTACCCTAAAACACTACCCCCAGCATGACCTCCTACACTACCCAAACACCACTGCACTACCCTAAACCCTAAAACACTACCCCCAGCACGACCCCTACACTACCCAAACACCACTGCACTACCCTAAACCCTAAAACACTACCCCCAGCACGACCCCCTACACTACACAAACACCACTGCACTACCCGAAACCCTAAAACACTACCCCCAGCACGACCCCCTACACTACACAAACACCACTGCACAACCCTAAACCCTAAAACACTACCCCAGCACGACCCCCTACACTAGACAATCACCACTGCACTACCCTAAACCCGAAAACACTACCCCCAGCATGACTCCCTACACTACCCAAACACCACTGCACTACCCTAAACCCTAAATCTACCCCCAGCACGACCACCTACACTACCCAAACAACACTGCACTACCCTAAACCCTAAAACACTACCCCCAGCATGACCCCCTACACTACCCAAACACCACTGCACTACCCTAAACCCCAAAACACTAACCCCAGCATGACCCCCTATATTACACAAAAACACCACTGCACTACCCTAAACCCTAAAACACTACCCCCTACACTACCCAAACACCACTGCACTACCCTAAACCCTAAAACACTACCCCCAGCATGACCCCCTATATTACACAAACACCACTGCACTACCCTAAACCCTAAAACACTACCCCCTACACTACACAAACACCACTGCACTACCCTAAACCCTAAAACACTACCCCCAGCACGACCCCCTACACTACACAAACACCACTGCACAACCCTAAAACACTACCCCCAGCACGACCCCCTACACTGCACAATCACCACTGCACTACCCTAAACCCTAAATCTACCCCCAGCACGACCCCCTACACTACCCAAACACCACTGCACTACCCTAAACCCTAAAACACTACCCCCATCATGACCCCCTACACTACCCAAACACCACTGCACTACCCTAAACCCTAAAACACTACCCCCAGCACGACCCCCTACACTACCCAAACACCACTGCACTACCCTAAACCCTAAAACACTACCCCCAGCACGACCCCCTACACTACCCAAACACCACTGCACTACCCTAATCCCTAAAACACTACCCCCAGCATGACCCCCTATACTACACAAACACCACTGCACTACCCTAAACCCTAAATCTACCCCAGCACGACCCCCTACACTACCAAAACACCACTGCACTAAACCCTAAATCTACCCCCAGCACGACCCCCTACACTACCCAAACACCACTGCACTACCCTAAACCCTAAAACACTACCCCCAGCACGACCCCCTTCACTACCCAAACACCACTACACTACCCTAAACCCTAGAAAAGTAACCCCCACCCCATGCCCAATCCCCCTTACCTCTCACTCCTCGTGGTTCCTCTCTCCTCGTGGTTCCTGCTTCACGTCGTCTCTGAGGGGCGGTGAACGTCGTTGTGAGGAAACGGAACAGCCTCTGTTTCCTTACAACGACGTGGATCGTCTACATTTTTTTAGAACGCATGGTCATTTACCATACATACCTTTACAACAAAATTCGTTGTAAAGGCATGCGTGGTAAATGACCATGCGTTCTAAAAAAATGCATAGTAATGACTTCGCGATGTACAACGCATGCGTGGTAAGGCATGCGTTGTAATCGTATTGCGAAGTAAAAAAGTCGTTGTAACGGCTGTTTACCGATCGAAGCTGGCCCCTGTTCTTCAGTGAGTCGTTTATTTGATAAATTAGGAGGAAGGAATGTGTTTTTTTACCGAAAAGTGCATTCCCGGCTGTTGTATTGTGAAAGTGTCCGCGTGGCCTGGTTTCACTTCCGGTGAGAGAGTGGAAGAGTCTGTTTGGATCTAAAGGAGTTCTGTTGTTGGACGGGGCTGGCGCGACACGTCATCAGAAAACACCGCTAATGGAAAGCGTCCTCCCCGAAGTGTGGAGCAGTGCCATGAGAGGTCAACGAGTGTGCGTCCCACCGCAGTATGACCGTACCGTGCCGTTCCAGGGTACGGGAGGCAGAAGCGGCATCCATCTTAGGTCCTCTTGTACACTAAAAAAGGACCAAACGATGCTTTCCTTTCTTTTCTTCTTCTGCTGCACCATCTGTTCTTCCTCCTCTACTGCAAGTGGATCAACTTCGGCAAAACTAGAAGCCATAGTTGTATTAAAAATAAACAAACACACAAAAAAGGTATATCAATATAAAGAGAAGCAAGAAACAGGTCTTCTCTCTATCGAGGACAAAAAGTATGGGAAATATCAGATGGATGGATCCTCCCTCTTTCACAATGAAATTGATTTCAACCAATCAGATTCCTTTTTTCTTTTGCTGACATGAAGTCGCGTAGGGTGCGCGCACTCGTCACGCACCCTTCGCGCACCCGCGAAAATCATATATATCATTATACACTATAGATAAAAATATCTATAAACTTTTAGTAAGTATATTAGCAAAACTGTTCAGTCTAATATCATATTCAAACTTTCTATAGTCATTTTTTCAACTTTAAAAATACGATCTCAGCGTGATCACGGCACGACCCCGGAAATACGCGTGGGGAGATGTCGCGCACATTAAGCGGCTTCACCGCGCATTTCATAACTATACTTTCGTCGAAATTATATTGAAAATAATACTTTAAAAATACTTTTATTAATAAATTTAGACAAACACTTAAAGGAAAACTTTAATTTAAAGATATTTCATACTTTACAAATTCCGCCGAAGTCGCGACCCCAGCGCGACTTTTCAAAATGGCTACCGGAATGCACGCAGCCATCGTGTAGGATGCGCGAAGGGTGCGCGACTTCTGTATAATATAAAAAAAAAGAATGAGTATAGTTTTCCTAACTAAAAATTATTCACAATTTTTTTTAAATATATATATATGTATAAATATATATAAAATAAAAAAACCATAGGATTGAGGTACATTAGACTTACAAATTTTCATTCAAAAAACCTTTGAAATTCACTGAAAAAACCATAGGTTTCAGGCACATTATAGTTAGAAATTAGCATTTAAAAAACCATAGAAATTCACTGAAAAAACCATAGGTTTCAGGCACGTTATAGTTAGAAATTAGCATTTAAAAAACCATAGAAATTCACTGAAAAAACCATAGGTTTCAGGCACGTTATAGTTAGAAATTAGCATTAAAAAAACCATAGAAATTCACTGAAAAAACCATAGGTTTCAGGAACGTTATAGTTAGTTGGACATTTCACTCGTACAAAACCATAGAAATTCCGGCGTTACAGTTAGTTCAGCTAACTATAACTTGTGCCCCTGCAATGTACTGCTGATGACGTCACATATTACATCATTCATGACATGGTCAGTGACATCACTGATGACATCCCTGATGACATCTCAAATGACATCAGTGATGTCATCAGTGATGTCACTGACCATGTCATGAGTGATGTAATATGTGACGTCATCAGCAGTGCATTGCGAGCGCAGTTATAGTTAGCTGAACTAACTATAACGGGGAATTTCTATGGTTTTGTACGAGTGAAATGTCCAACTAACTATAACTGTCCCTAAAACCTATGGTTTTTTCAGTGAATTTCTAAGGTTTTTTAAATGCTAATTTCTAACTATAACGTGCCTGAAACCTATGGTTTTTCAGTGAATATATATATATATGAAATACATGTAGCACAAGGGACCCAACTCACAAAGACAAGTAGTAAACCTGTACCTGTAGTAGTATTCCTATGAACTATTTTTGAAAATTCACTAACATTCCCAATAACGCGCTAGGAAAGCTGTGCCAGCTGACATGTTCCCCGAGCTCCCATTTTTCAAATACGTAATTCTACATAGTGTACATTTAATCACTGGGAAAAGTTGTTCAATTTAAAATTGCACATTTTTTCTCCTTTAATGTTTTTTTCTACCAGTAAAACATTTTCCCACAGAGAAATCCCCTGTCTTTTACCCCCTCCAACTTTGGGGGTGATCCATTGATCTTCCCACACTGGAAGCAGAGTTACTTCGGCCCCTTGCCGGAGCACAACACTGATAATTTCCGGAGTGGGAAAGGTGTGTGCCTACTGGTATAAAACTTTATGGGTGTTCACAAATCTTAAATGCAAAACACCCCCTAATGCTCACACTGCCCTCCCCTACATGGGTTTACTGCTGCAGATTTCTGAACACCTAGGAAGGAGAAATCCACATTGACAATAACTTTGATACCTATCAGGAATCCTATGAATTCATGATAGGTATGAATGAAGACATTTTCAGCCTTAAACTTACTTTTACAACCAAAAATGGCCTTGTGAGTTGGACCCAAATGAGGGACAGGCATTTGCTCCTTTCACAGCGTATCTCATTGACATTGTGGGTTCAATAGTCTTTGCATTTGGGGTTGGCTAAGGTCCCATTCCAGTGGGCATATAGCTCCCCCACCAGCAAAGACCAGTACATTAGTGCTCTGGGGCAAACCCACTAGTGTGGCTTAACTGAGAAGCTTCAAACTTATCTAGGCCTTCTCTAATCTGTTGATAACAGGTCAATCCTAACCCTCTTAGACAACAAACACATTTACCTGCTGAACTATCTGGATATGGTGGGAGGAACATATATTTCTACATGATACTGCTTTATGTCGACTTATAAATCTGACCAATGAATAATAGAATTTCTAAAACCTTACCTGACACCATTTTCCTTTAATAATCCTATTTAATACCAAGGGCCTCATTTATGAAAAGTGTTGTATCGCTGCGTGAAAACAGCAATGCAACACTTTTCAGTTCACCCTTCTTGCGACACCATGGATGCACTGTATTTACTGTACGGCTCTCCATGTCGCACGGATTTACAGATACGTCAGTATTCCTGACGTATCTGTAGGTGCAAAAGTGACGCATTGCTGGGGTGTGTCTGAAAACAAATGCAACTCCAGCAATGTGTCCTTTCACATGGGGCAAGCCCCATGTGAAAGGGCCTGCGTCAGTCTTACACCTGCTGTGAGGCAGACGTAAGGATTTGACGCAGTGGCGTCCTAGAAGTGTTGCAGTGAAATCTCATAGATTTCACTGCAACACTTTTACGAGCCTTTTTTTGTGGGGGGAACGCCCATCCTGCATACATTATACCTGATGCAGGTATAATGTAGCGCAGGGCTTTACAAAGTGGTGCTTCCGCTTAGATGTGTCACATTGTAAATATGGGGCAATGTGGCGCATGTTTTACGCCACCGCAGCGTCACAGAAGGTGACGCAACGGCAGCGCAAAGGGCTCATAGATAAGCCCACAAGTGCTTCGGAAATAAAGAGTCAGTGAGGTTTATAATTGAATTATTTTGCTCCACCCGGTAGCTAGATAGGCAAAGCATTTACACACAGTGCTGAGCAGTGGGAACTACACAAGTTGATCCATCCCAGCCTTCTCACACCACCCACTGCTTAACTTCCACCCCAAATCACACCTACAAACTTGACTATCATAAGTCTTTGGAACACTTATGCATTGTGGCTTCCCAGATTTTATTTATAATAAACCCCTTCCAAAACTCATGAAATCTACTGAAGACTCAGACCCACCAGCCCACAACTTACCTCCCAGCCATTGATTCATGAGAGCTGTGAATGTCTATGCTTTTTATGAAGGTTTGCAATGTCTGGGAATCGAGGGAGGTTTGTCTGAACAAATATTGTTTGAGCGATGGATTTTTATTAGAATAAATGCATGAAATTGGATGAGAAATGGAAATGTGCTTCCTAAGGCTTAATGAACGCGCCATTATTACACCGTTCAAAATGTGGCTGGGGACCCGCTTGGCGCAAGCGGCGGGTAACACAGCACTGCCACGCTCTCGCCTGTGGCTCAGAAAAACAATCTTCATGCAATGAAGATTAATTCCTTTTGTTGTTTTGATAAAATAACATGATCATAAAACATAAGAGAACAAGACAGAGTTGACAAATTATGTGTTTGATTAATTCACATCATAAATCAGAGTTCCTGATGGAAGACGTGTTCCAGCCCTCATTTTTCAGTGTTTAAAATCCGAGCATGATGGATGAATAATCTTAATTCACAAAGTCCAGATAAAATAGCATATGGCCATCTATGTTGTTGAGGGTGTAATTAATTAGATGCTATGTTTGATTTATTTTTACTGTTTATAATTTTAAAGGGCCACCACTCTTTCAGTATTGTAATTTTCTGAAAATAACACTTAAGAACAAACATGGCAATCTATTTGTGTAGCTGTTTTTTCGCTTATTAGTCCGATCTACTACTGGCAATGCCTACCAATGTGCTTTAGTTCTGTTGTTGGCAGATTTTGTACAAATATACTTGAAATCAACAAAAACAAGTTACTGGTGCCCTCACCCATTTGCCCACTCCCAAGGCAATGTCTAGAAGATCAAGATTTTCTGGTCCTACAGGCAACTTACGCAGCTGGTCTGCATCTACAACCATACTTTGTTCGTGTGCCTGATATGCTAAGCTGTCTGTTATCGCACAGCCTATTACTCAATTGATATCTATGTACTTCCTGCACAGTAGAGCAATGTACCACCTTTCAATTCAATATCTCTTCGAGTGACTGAACGTGAATATCAATTAATTACGTAGAAAGGCAAGACCCTTTTGTGTACTCAACAAAAGTTCAGGGGAGTGACTGATTTACATTCATGCATCGCCAAAAGGTGCATGAGGCAGCATGGGTAACTCAACTGAAAAAGTAGAAAAAAGTCAGATAGACTAGGTTTATGAATACACTAATAAGGTACAACTGAATCACACAGATACCAGGTCCTATTAGACACTCAAACAATGCTGCTTTCAACATCCACTGGAGTCGTATCAGCTCCATGTGTAAACTGGTAGTCAAACAAGAAAGAAAATTATTTAAAAAAACTCTAAAGCAGCTTAATGTTCATTTCCTCTAAAATCTTAGGCAGGTGATGGACATTAGAAATCGATCAGCAACAGCGTTATTCGACCATGATTAAATGAGTCTTCGAATTGAGTCAAGAAAACATGATAGATGGACATGATTGTTTAATACTTGTCCAAAAACAGTGTGAGGTCCTTAGTGGCACAACAATCGCACAGTGACTTGAGTCGCCGAAGGCAAAGACATTATACACTTTCTGCCTGCTGAAAGGTCAAACAATTAGTCCTGATTGTGTTTTAATTTACCTTAACTGGTCTGGCCAATGTTATGTATTTTATGGCTGGATTACACTCGAATTGTCTTCCCACTTCCTTCATTCAGAGAGCAACTATATTGCTTTTCGCCAATAGCTAAAACGGGGCTATTCAACTAAACCTCTGGGTCTCCAACCTTTCCAATAGTGAGAGCTACTTCTGATCAAATAAACCCATGCGGAGCTACTGCCTAGTTATTATATGGGGGGGACATAAAGGCCAAGCACCTTTGAACACTGACCCTTGAACATCCAGTCTTTTTGCAGGGAGCACCATTATTAATAGCATAAATGCTGTACTCTGTAGGGTCCTCAGGAACTTTTTGCTTAGATCTGTGAAAGGAGAATATGACTTTTTGTTATGAAATAGAGGGGATGAGACAATGCTTGTTATGAGAGATAGGTCCTGAAAGACTTCCATTATCTTGCTTATAGCGCTAAAGTCTATTGGCTGCAGGCAAGAGAAACAGATACGGGCCCTGCCTTTAAGACTGAAAATTAAGAGTAATGTTTACTTTCGGTTGAAGCAATCAGGGGTGGCTCCTCCGCGATGGCGGAGGGGCGTCACCCCACTGCTTTCTCGCAGTGGGAGAAGTAGAAACATAAAATGATAATAACTTTTAGTTATTACCATTTTATGTTTGCGTTGCGGGCGGGCTGGTGGGCGGTCTGATCTGCTCTCCGAGCAGGGCAAGGGAGGTTTGGTCTGCCCACTCCTGAGTGCGCAATGACTGTTTGGTCGGCCCTCTCAGGCCGCCCAAACCAGTCATGCGCACTGCCCACCCCATAAGCCCGTGGCTGGGCGCCGTCCCTACCAATTACAACGCTGCTTGCAGCATTGTGATTGGCTTAGGGGAGGGAGCCAGGCTGCCTGCTTCCTGTTCCTGCGGAGCCAGGAGAGCAGGACCCGAGAAGACGCGGGACCCGGCCACAAGGTAAGCTTTAATTAGTATTCATTTGATTTTTTTAGTAAACTCCCCCCGCGTGACCTCCCGCGCGATGCCCCCTCCCCGCGCGACGCCCCACGCCCACCCCCCCACCCCCGAGCCATGCCGGCTGCAACTGGAAACGATAGAAGGGTATTGGCATGGCCGGCCCTTGACATTTCACTGCTTTGGGAGAAAATGCCCAAGCACTCAAAGGCACATAGAGAAACACTCAAAGTAAATAAGCAAGTTATTTTTTTTTAACATTTCAACCTTAACTATGACCATTAATAAATGAGTACATGCAGGCTTTGTAGGGCTCTACCAGTAAACATATTTCTTCAGTCATACCCACATGGGTATATATTTGAGGCAAAAATAAAACACAAATTCATAAACAAAGAGGTTGCTTTAGGAATGAAAGCACTCTTGACGAAAGGAAGGAGAGAAAGAAAGAACACGAATGAAGAAAGAATAAATTAAGAGAAATGTGATAAAAAATCAGAAATGAAAAAAAGAAAATGAGAATGTAAGAAAGGAAAAAGCAAAGAAAGGAAAAAAGGGGAGAATGAACAAAGGAGAGGAAATAAGTAAGGAAGGGGACAGGTTGGAAGGAAGGGGGAGAAGAAAGAAAGAGGGAAGGAAGGAGAGCAAGGAAGAAGGGGAAAGAAGAAAGCAGAGGAAGAAGGCACAAAGAAAGAAAGAAAAAGAGACAAAGAATGGAAAGATGGTAGTAGAAAAAGAAAAGAAGGAACATAGGAAGAAAAGAGTGACGGAACAAAGATGAACAATCAAGATGTATAGAAAAGAAAGGAGGACTGAAACAGAGAAGAAAAGGAAATATGGAATGAAAAAGCGAGAGAAAAGGAAAATAAATTATGAACCAAGCAGAGGGAAGGGAAAGAAGGACTGAAGATAAGGAACAAACTTGAGATGGAGATAATGAAAGAGAGGGTGAGAAGGAGAAAAAAAGAAGAAAAGACCAAAAGCAGGAGAGAAGGAAAAAGATAGTGAGAAAGCAAGAAAGGAACAAGAACAAAGGAGAGAAGATATGAAGGAGAGAAACAAACAAACAATTTAGAAATGAGACAAAGAAGGAAAGGAAGAAAGAAGGGACTGTAAGAAAGAAGAGAAAGACAGAAGGGGGAAAGAAGAGGCAGCCATAAAGTAAAAAAATGAATAGGAGGAAAGATAGAAGAAGAGAATGATGAGAAAGAAAGAGGCAGAAAAAGAAAGAGAACAAAAGAAAAAAAGGGAGAAAAGAAATAGATGAAAGGAAAAAGAAATAGATGAAGAGAAAGAAAGATGAGAATGAAAGAAAAAAATGAGAGTAAGAAATAAAGGAATATGAAGTAAAAAGAGAAATAAAGAAAGATGAAGAGATGAAATGAAAGGAAAAATAAGCATGGTGCAACTATGAAAAATGTGTCTTCAGGATATAGTGTAATAACATTCCAAACATTTTACAATGCATTTAATGCAATACAAGTTCATAAAGGCTACATTTGTCAGGGTTGAAGTTTCCAAACAGTGTGCTTGATCTGGGACATTCCTTTATGGTCAGGCTTCTTTCACAGGCAAAGAAGTGATTATTTAAGAGTGTGGGGTACCTGCTGCTCCTGTCACCTTTCCTTTCACTGCATCACAGGACAAGTGCACAGTGTTTAAAAACACAGCATCTGCAGTGACACTGATGCATGCTCCCGGTCTCAAGGGGAAGGCAGCGAGCTACTCCAAGACAGGTGACAAACTACTGGTAGCTCGCGATCGACCTGTTGGAGACTCCTTCTCTAGCAGCACTGTCTTTTCTTCATTGCCAGGTCATCCCCCCAAGAGTAACAGTAGGCTTTATCACATTTCATTTATTCATTCATTCATTCATCTATTCATACATACATTTATGTTATTTGAGCAGTCTGGGGACAAAGTTCGAAAAGGATGAGATTGATAGGAGTTCTATTTTTTTTTTAGAATTGTGAGCACGATTTAGTCAATATTGCAACTAGGGATGACAGTGGAGATCGATAAGTCTTGTTTGCCTTAAAGTTATGCACATGGTCTCAATTTCCCAACTGTATTTTGTAGCATGTAAAGTCGTACTACAGTAGTACTCCCTACATACTACAAACTGCAATTCATTAACCTATCGACTGAGAGCTCCACCTCACATGTCTTTCCTAAGCGAAGATCACTACCATCGTTGCAGAGATCTCAACTCATGAGGATGTACGAATTAGTAGAAAATGTGCAGGGAACATGGGGATTGGTGAGAAAAGTGTGAATGATTACTTCGAGATGGAAGAGGTTTAGGAAACTTTAAGGTGGAGATTAAGAGGGACATGCTAATACACAACACACACCACAAAACAGAATTAGAATTCACAAAATGCACTTCTATAGACTGCTACTACAGCCCTAAAGGTGTCAAAATATGCTAAGATGCATTCACTCCTTTTACAGCATGCATCACTGACATTGTGCGTTCTATAGCCTTTGCATTTGGGTTGGATAAGGCCCCATTCGAGCCCAACCTTGTAAGTCAAGCACCACCCATGGCCAACCGCTACAGCTACAACAATCCCATTAAAAAAATTGAGGTAGGCAAATAAAATAGCACCCCACAGGAACTGATGTTAAATTAATCGCAAGTAGGTAGTTAAAGTTAGGCCCATGTTTCCAAAGGAAAAGCATTTTTGACGCTGATTGACAGATCTTCACTAAAGTTTCCAAAAAAAAGTGCCCCGGAGAATCTTACTCTGCATGGAAAGCTTCGGGGTGATCCATCAAGTTGGGGCTGAGAAAAAGGGTGGGTCAAAAAAGTGTGTTTCTCATGTTAATTCTCGTAGAAGCTTTGAACATGACTACAGCCTGAACCGCTGAACAGAATTACACCAAATTTGGCAGAAACCTAGCTTTTGGTCCACAGATTGTGCTTTTTGTTATTTGGTATATATCGGTTCAATAGTTGCGATCGCACAACTTTGCGAATAATACCGAGCTCGTGCAGGGAATTGCAGAGCTTTGATTGGGTGCCAACACTTCAACCAGGGAGTGTTGGCAGCCATTTTGGGACTCAGCTTCAGCCAAGTCCCCAAAAAAAGGTAAAAAAAAAGAAAAGGGGGCAGGGTAGGAATACCCTGACCCTGACCCCAAGCCTTAGTCTTGGGGTCCCCCCGGGACCCCACCATGCCATAAAAGCATTTTTTTTAAACTTTTGTCACACATTTGCAACAAAAAAATAAAACATGCGCAGGCTCCCGCGCTTGTTTTAATTTTAGCCCCAGGTTGGGCCAGTTCCTGGGGGCATACGGGGTTAATAAAAAAATGGAGGGGGTGGACAGGGCCTCCCCCAAGGGCTTATTTTTGGGCCTGGGACCATCACCTCCCCAGCACTATTGTTTATAACTAGCAGGGGGCTATGCAGACTCCACCGGGGCCACGGGGACCACGACCTCCCTGGGACTATTCATAAAATGTTGCCTCGTGCTCCGGGGACTGCCACGTCCCCGGGGCTAGCTACTAAGAATTGGGGGGGGGCCTCATGGACCCCCCAAGTCTGGGGGACCGCCACCTCCCCTGGGGCTAAAATATCGTAATGGGTGCCTCGCTGTCCCCCCCTGAGCACCCAAGACACCACCTTCCTAGGACTAAATTATCATATTTCAGATGAGAGGGGGGACGTGAGTCCTCCCTCCTGGGCCATATAAGGCCCCGGGGTCGGCCCGTGAACAACAAAGGAGGAGGGTCATGTGGCCCCCCTCCTGGAGAGAACATTGGCCTAGGGGACAGCCACCCCCACAGAGCCAGCTCCTGCTATGTCCCGGGGTGCCCACCCCTGAGACATTGCTGTGACTTGGTGGGAGCTTTGACAGCTCCTGCCAAGCTAAAGCAAACACTTGCTGGAAGTGGAGGTTTTATCTATTTCCTTGACAGCTGTCAAGCAGGCAGGGGAAACTGATGAAACGATTGCTCTCATAGACAGGGAGCTTCATGTTTAGCAGCTTCCTGCCTGTGAGAGCAACGCTGGCCCCCGGAGGAGGCAGGGAGCCGGCAGGGACTGTGGGGACCTTGAGGCTCCCCTCGCAGTCCCAGAGGGAAATTAGGAGAAAGAGGCAAAATAAAGGTCGGAAACTAGCAGAAAGAGGCAGAATAAAGTTGAGAAATGAACAGAAAGAGGCAAAATAAAGGTGAGAAATGAGCAGAAAGAGGCAAAATAAAGATGAGAAGCGAGTAGAAAGAGGCAGAATAAAGGTCAGCAACGAGCAAAAAGAGGCATGATAAGGGTGAGAAGCAAGCAGAAAGAGGCAAAATAAATGTGAGAAAAGAGCAGAAAGAGGCAAGTAAAGGTGAGAAATGAGTAGAAAGAGGCAGAATAAAGGTCAGCAACGAGCAAAAAGAGGCATGATAAAGGTGAGAAACGAGCAGAAAGTGACAGAATAGAGGTCAGAAATGAGAAACAAGAGGCAGAGTAAAGGTCAGAAGCGAGCAAAAGAGGTAAAATAGAGGTCAGAAATGAGCAGAAAGAGGCCTCCAATGACCCTCAGCAGCCAAAAGGACGCTGACATTGTCTCAGTAATCCCGCTGTTGGGAACATACTGGTGGCAACAATGGGGTTTCTTGGCCCCAAAGACCCTCATCAGCCAATTGGACTTCATCCCCCAACCAGTAGAGTGCCAGGAGGCACGTTTGCATAGTAGTTGAGAAAGGGGGCATGGTCTCCAACGAGGTCTCAGCAGTGCTGCTGTGGGGGACTTGCTAATGGCAACAATAGGGGTTCTTGGTCCGCAAGGACCCTCAGCAGCCAAGGAGACTTCATCCCCCAACCAGTAATGCACCAGGAGGCACATTTGAAGAGTGGTTGAGAAAGGGGGCAGGGCCTCAGAAATCCCGCTGTTGGGGATTTACTGGTGGTAACAATGGGGGTTATTGGTACCCAAGGGCCCTCAGCAGCCAATGGGACTCACACACCCACTGAGACACTCATGCACTCGTGAACACACACACTCTCACAGGTAACAGGTTAAAAACATTCAAAATTCACTTAAAAAACTAAAGGTTACAGGGTCGTTATAGTTAGGAAATGGAATTTAAAAAACATAGAAAATCACTCAAAAAACTAAAGGTTACAGGGTCATTAAAGTAAGGCTCAGCTTTCACTCGTACAAAGTCATAGAAATTCAGCAGTTATAGTTACCTGAGCTAACTATAACTTATGCCCTCCACAATGTACTGCTTATGACCTCACATTACATCACTCATGAAATGGTCAGTGGCATGACTGATGACATCTCAAATGATATCACTGATGACATCATCTACAGACCCACTCATCCACCAACTCACACCCTCATACAACCTCTTATATGCCTATTCATACACCCACACATCCACTCACATTCCCAGTCACAGACCCATACCAGTACCCACACACCCACTTACTCCTCCATAGAGACACTCACTCACTCATACAGCCACTCATACAACAACTCGCTCATTCATAGAGCCACTCATGCAACCAGTCACTCACCTGTACAGTCAGTCACATAGCCACAACCTCACCTATACAGATACTTGCACACCCACTTATTTACCTACACAGTCACTCACACACCCATACAGCCTCTCAGCATAGCCACTCACTCCCCTATGCAAGAACTCATACACTTACTCTTACACCCACACAACCACTTACATACCCTTTCACGCATCAATATAAGCACTTACTCATCTGCTCACTCACCTATAAAAGCTATTCACACAGACACTCACTCTCCAATGCAGCCACTCACACACAAACTTACTTAACCAAATGCCCACTCAGCCACTCACTCACCCATACAGCCACTTACACACCCATTCACTCACTCATAAAGCCATTTAGACATCCACTCACTCACCCATACAGTCACTACATACCCACTTACCCACCCGTAGAGCCACTCACACTGCTACTCACTCTCCCATACAGCCACTGACACACCCACTCACTCACCAATACAGCCACTCACATATCCACTCATACACTCATATAGCCACTCACACACCCATACACACAAGGATACACACAGTCACACAGCCAATCACATAATTTATGTTAGAAGTGGTATAACCTAGTATACTAATTTAACTTTTGTCGTAGGTTAGTATATATGTTTAACAATTGTAAACTCTTATAAATACTTACACTCACTAGATGATATCATCAGTGATGTCACTGGCCATGTCAACTACAACTTACGACCCTGCGAAACACTGCTTATGACCTCACATATTACATCATTCATGACATGGTCAGTGACATCACTGATTACATCACTCATGACATCACTGATGACATCTCAAATGACATCACTGATGATATCACCCAGTGAGAGAATGTGTGTTGTAAATGTTTCTGAGACTTAAAGATATATAGTAAGCTACGGTACAAGTAACTATTCTTTCTATACTACTTATGAATTATACTATTTTTATGATATGTCATCTGAGTGGCTCTGTGACTGGCTGTATCTGTGTGTGAATGGGCATCTGATTGACTGTATGGGTGTGTGAGTGGCTGTATGGGTGAATAAGTGGGCGTGTGAGTTAATGTATGGGTGGGTGACTGGCTGTGTGAGTGGCTGTATTGGTGAGTGAGTAGGTGTGAGTGGCTGTATGGGTAGATGACTGCCTGTGTGAGTGGTTGTATGGGAGGGTGAGTGGGTATGTGAATGGCTATATGGGTGAATGAGTGGCTGTGTGAGTGGCTCTATGGTTGAGTGATTGAGTGTGAAAGTGGGTGTATGGGTGACTGAGTGACAGTTTGAATGGGTCTATGCGTAAGTGAGTGAGTGTTTGAGGGGCTTTTTTGTACAGTTAGCATCTGTGTGAGTGGCTGTATGGGTGCGTGAGTGGGCGTGCGAGTGGTTGTGTGGATGTGTGAATAGGTCTGTAAGTGGTTGTGTGGGTGAGTGAATGGGTGTGTGAGTAGCTGTATGGGTGGGTGAGTGGGTGTGGGAGTAGCTGTATGGGTGAGTGAATGGCTGTATTGGTGAGTGAGTGGGTGTATCAGTGGCTGTATAGGTGAGTGAGTAGCTGTATGGGTGAGTTAGTGTGTGTTTGAATGGCTGTATCAGTGACTGAGTGGCTGTATGAATGGGTCTATGGGTGGTTGAGTGTGAGTGGCTGCATTGGTGACTGAGTGAATGTATGAATGGCTCTATGGGTGAGTGACTGGGTGTGTAAGTAGGTGTATGCATGAGTGGCTATTTGAGTGGGTGTATGGGTAAGTGAGTGGATGTGTGAGTGGCTGTTGTGCATAGTAACTATCTGTGTGAGGGGCTGTATAGGTGAGTGAGTGAGTGTGTGAGTGCTTGTATCGATGTATGAATGGGTATGCAAGTGGTTTTGTGGGTGAGTGAATGGATGTGTGAGTGGCTGTATGGGTGAGTGTATAGCTCTGTTAGTAGCTGTATGTGTGAATGAGTGGCTATATGGGTGAATGAGTGGCTATATAAGTGGCTTCATGAGTGACTGAGTGGGTGTGTGCCAGTAGTTGTATGGGTCTGTGACTGGGTATATGAGTGGTTGTGTGAGTGGGTGTATGAGAGGTTGTATGGGGGTGTGGGGGAGTGTGTGAGTGTTTTTTTTACCACCAGCCGAGTAAGATATTAGTACTCATTCTAATAGTTCATACAACTTCTCAAAATAAATATACAGTTTTTTCTTGACAAATTTCTATTCATGATCATAAAACAATACTTTTGATTTCCATAAGAACATTATGATAGTCATGTCACATCCACATGAAAAAACAGAGCATGCTATAAAGTGCCAGTGCCTATGTTATAAATAAGTAGGTATCATAATGATAAAAAGTAACCGTAATAGGTGGAGATTTGTGTTATTTCCCAAAATCATCATATGGATACCTGTGGAACAGGATCTTGCATGTGCATTACCATAATATGAAATTGTTCTTCAATATGAAAAAAGTAAAAATATTTTTTATTGGATAGTATAATCACCTTTCTCTATACCAACCATTATGTCACCCAAGTCAGTATAGCCTCAGACCATGGACATGGGCAAAAAATGTGAACGTAAATATGGTCTAAAACATACAGTTTGCCAATATTTGGGAAATTATGTGATCCTGTTCTCAAAGGAACTCACAATTTCATCCAAGTGGGTATGAATCATCCTCCTCTATACCTGTAATATTAATAAGCAATTACGAAAAACAAATGAAGGACCACAATATCTATTGTACTGTCATTTCTAATTTTGAAGGGTTAAAGTGACAATCATACTAAAAAACCATACTACATTAGGCACGTATAATTGCACTTTAACCTTAGTTTTTTCAATTAATTTCATTTTTTTTAATATGAAGTAAAATCTTATTTCAGTACACTTGTGGCTAACCCAAAGCTGTGCGAAGAGGGGGTGGGGTGCTGAGGAGGTGGAGCCTCCTACAACACAATATATGAGTGTAAAATTTCCACTGGTAACTTTTCACTTGTTGGTGAATGGCCATGTGCTGTAGGGGGGAAAGGGGTTTGGCCACAGGGCCTTCGGCTGTGCACAGTGGGGGTAGGTTGTGGGTTGGCTATTATTTTCTGTTTTTTATACATTTCTTTCCTCTGGGATCACCCTACAAGGGCTTGTGGGTCGGGGTATCACTACTCTGCCCTCTTCTAGATGTTTTTGGACATATGTTCAAGACTCAGGGGCTGAGTCCTTGAGTCCTTTATTGGTGGATGCAACATTTTTCTTCATGTAGTGGCCACCATTCAGATTGTTTAGTCCCCCGGGCCTAACCAATTAGACTGCACATTTTGAATCTTTTCCTGCAGGACTCCAGTGGCATCAGAATTACACCAAATCACAAAAAGCACGTTTTCTGAGTAAAGATCTAGCTTTCTGCCAAGTATGGTGTCATTCCATTCAGACATTTTCCTATATTGTTGTCTAATGTTTCCTATGCAAAATGCAATGGGAAAAAAGTCAAAAACAATTCCAATGCAAGTTCCACTCCATGCAAGAGTTTCAAGATAAGGAAGACTATATAAGTAAGTTACACTAAAATACAGTGTGTGCAAATTAATAAGGCATGGATATCCTGAAAATATGGGATAGATCTTTCTTCCTGGACTCTGCTCTAGCCATGTACTGCAAATTACAAGCACTGTCACCTTTGTCCTCACTTTACAATTTTGTAGAGCATCCATGTCAATGTGTTCATCTTCAATCTACCCAATTAAAATGTCATACACGTTTATCTGGTAAGAAAAATATTGCGCTGCATTTTTTGTATGTTTAATAGTTCATAAATGTTTCCACCTATTCCCCCATGAGCCGCGAACAACAGTGCTAAACCCTGAAACAGTATTGGCTTTATGATAAACATGATCAGGATACCTTCCTCAGATCTTATTCCTCAGCTGAGTATACCATTTTGCCACTAACACTGTGTCAGCATTATGTACCTTTCCTATATATTATGCTCAAACTAGACAATCTTCGAGATTCCTTCTAGCCATGTTTGATCAGACAAATTATTTTTCTTCCCATATTCAAATTTTAGTTCTATGTACAACTAGAAGCATGGCTTCAGTGCATCTGTGTTCTGGGTCAGAGTTTGATGATGAATAAAACTCCGGGTGCAATAAATGAGTACCATTCCCACCACTCGAGACCCTTGGATTTCACAAACCCCATGGTAACAGTATCTCGTCATCACCAAGATCCTGCCCAATAACATTTTCCTGATTATTTGCAGAAGTGGATTGGCCCATCCTTCCTTCGCCTCCCTACTTACGATAGGTATTTACATTTGGTTAAAACATGACCTCCTCTGATTAAACTGAAATACTTCATCAATGAATAAGCTTTTGTAAAAGTCTTTGAAGGGTTAGTGTTCTCACATTGGTTAGTCGTAGGCAATCTCAATAAGGGGGTAAAACCCTTCAGAGATGTTTCCAAGCATTTCAGGGACATTTGTATGGTTTTTCGTGACAAATCGCTGTCATCTACTGTGCGATCTGTCATGGGCGTGATGCTGTGAACAATTATGGGAACCTATATTCCTAAATTGGCCAACTGATCCACCTCAATTTCTGACAGCGTCATGACTACCAAATAATGTTCCTAATTTCAGAGATGGAAATGACTCCACTATTGGGTGCACCTTTTTCACCTACCCTCTTACAATCAGTTGGATGTTCTTTTGTTATAGTTTCAGCTGTGGTCCCATTACTGCCAACCTCTAAATCATGCCCATAATGTATACCTGAAATGTCAATAGAGGGCCTTTTTCTTTTAAAATATATATTTAGGATTTTAGAGTAAGTATGAATGAATTAGCTGTAACTTGACTACACTTTATGCACATTAGAAAGTGGGGAGATTGAAATATTTTTATTGGGCTACCAGTTGTTGCAGTAGCATGTCAGATACAGTGGAAGGGGTTGACTCTCCATCTGTGTTAGCAAGACAGACATAAGACCTTAGTCTTCCTTTTATGGGTGAGGACTGATTCTACACAGCAACAGTGTGGTTGAAGACTTGTTTAGAGATTTAGGACTTTAGCTAGCTCCTATTTCTAGGTAGTTTCTTTTGGTCCATGGGTGGACAGGTCAAGGTGTATCTTAACTTTGGATGTTGTGCACTTCTGGTTCTTCCTTCATGCTTCTTCCATTTCATCTGTAGTTGTTGACTCAGGGTCCGCAAATTAATCTTAAATTCGAATGGTCACATGTACATATCGGAGAGGAAAGGTGGAGCACTGGTACTCAACAGGTGATAATTGAAGTTGCCTGTTTCAACAAGCTAATACTGACCTTTTAAAAAAAGATTATGCAAATATGTAAGCCAATCATAATCATTAATCAATAAAATCATTGAATATAATTATATTCTAAGTAATTGCATGTAATAAAATAGAATATTAGGATTATCATTAGGAATAATAAAACAGTAATTTAATACAATTTCATGTCATTTAGCATTAGAGCAAAAAAATAGAATATTGTAAATTATTATTTTAAGATATTAAGAAAAAATAAAGTCCAGTAAAGGCAGGGCTAGGGCAATGGTTAATTACGATTAGGTATATGTTAACACTATGGTAAAGTATACGGTAAGGGGTAGGGCGAAGTGAAAGTAGTCCATGGTGCAGAAGGCAATGGAAGGGGATGGGAATAAAAGCTGTATAAAGTAAGACAGTGCAAATATTTGTCCTCCCCAGTGTGCTGCCACCATAAATGCAATGTTCTCCCATATACCTTTGTAATTAAATAATTAATCATGTCTACCTAATAATAACAATCTATGCAAGGTGATCATTAATGGCCTCTTTCACAAATACAGAATTTCATACCCAATATTACAACTGTGCACAGGCTTAAACCTTTGACTTCCTCTGGTTCACAAAATCAACGTGCATAATATTGGAGACTTACTGTCCTCCTACCTCGTCTACATATGCAAATTAAAAGTGGGGTTGTGTACGCCTTTCATTAGGGTCATAATATTATGAGGTGTAGATCTCTACGCACAACTTTGGCTTGCATATCATTACATGGCGTGCATATAATATTGTGTGATCAATCAATCAATCAGGGGTCTCATGGTGCTGGGGGGTGGGGGTGGTGCGCAGATCCTAGAAGTTCCCGGTGATTCCAAGAGCCAGGTCTTGAGGTCCTTCCAGAACTTGGAGAGTGTAGGTGTCTGATGGAGGTGGTGAGGGAGGGAGTTCCCCATGCCTTGGCCGTGAGGAGAGAGAAGGAGAGTCCTCCTGTTCTGGTCTTCTTGATGCATGGTACCGTCGCAAGGGAGAGCTGGGCTGAGCGGAGGGATCTTTGGGGGCATGGAACGAGAGGCAGTGGTTCATATAGGCGGGTCCAGTGTTGTGAAGGGCCCTGTGGGTGTGGGTGAGAAGCTTGAAGGTGATTCTCTTCTCGACGGGGAGCCTGTATAGTGTCTGTAGGTGTTGGCTGATGTGGCAGTGGCGCAGTAGGTTGAGGACTTGTCTGGCGGCGGCGTTCTGGAGTTTGCGGTGAGGTTCTTGTTGTTCCTGGCGTAGAGTGCATTGCCGTAGTCCAGTCTGCTGCTGATGAGGGCGTGGGTGACGGTTTTCAAGTGTTCCTGGGGAATTCAGTTGAAGGTCTTTCTGAGTAGGCGGAGGGCGTGGTAGCAGGAAGAGGTGACAGAGTTGATCTGGTGGTCCATTTTGAGTTCGGAGCCAGGATGATTCCGAGGTTGCATGTGTGGTCCGTGGGGGAGAGAGGGCTCCCGAGGGCAGGGGGCCACCAGGTGTCGCCCCAAGCGTGTAGGCCCATGATGAGCACCTCAGTTTTGTCCGTGTTGAGTTGTAGGCAGCTGTTCTTCATCCACCTGAAGACTGCTTCCATTCCTTCTTGAAAGTTGTGCTTGGAGATGTTGGGTTTGTTGTATAGGGAGAGGATGAGTTGGGTGTCATCTGCGTACAATACAATGTTGGGTCCGTGTGATCTGACGATGGATGCAAGCGGGGCCATGTAGACATTGAACAGGGTGGGGATGAGGGAGGATCCTTGGGGGACTCTGCAGGTGGTCGGTGTGGGTTTAGAGAGGAAAGGAGGGAGTCTGACCCGTTGAGTTCTGCCGGAGAGGAATGAGCGGATCCATTCAGGGGCGTAACGTGGTGTGGGGGGCCCCCAAGCTCCAGGGGGCCCCCTCAGCACAGCACTCTGGCTGCAGAGCTCCTGATTGAGCCCGGAGGGGGCCCCCCACATGCCTTTCAGGGAGGCCCCCTCAAGTTTTGTTACGCCAGTGGATCCAGTCGAGGGCCTTGTTATGGTTTCCGGCTTCATGGAGTCTGTGGGCTAGGGTACGGTGTGAGACTGTGTCGAAGGCGGCGGAGAGGTCCAGGAGGATGAGGGCCATAGTCTCTCCTCTGTCAAGGAGGGAGCGAATGTCATCTGTCACAGCGAGAAGGGCAGTTTCGGTGCTGTGGTTCTTCCTGAAGCCTGATTGGGAGGAGTCGAGGATGTTGTTTCCTTCTAAGAAGGAGGCGAGTTGACTGTTGACTGCTTTTTCCATGACTTTTGCCAGATACGGGAGTAAGGAGATCGGTCTGAAGTTCTTGATGTCGGTGAGGTCCGCCGAGGGTTTTTTCAGGAGAGGGTTGATCTTCGCGTGTTTCCAGTCATTGGGGAAGGAGGGGGTCTCAAAGGAGCGGTTGATTGTTCATTGAAGCTCGGGGGCGATGATGTCTGCTGCTCTGTGGTAGATGTGGTGCGGCAGGGATCCGTAAGGGCCCTGGAGTGGGTGGTCTTCATAGTCTTTAGGGTGTCTTTGATGCTGAGAGCAGTCCAGCTGTCCAGTGTCGGCTGCATGGAGCAGGGGGCGGTGGGTGTGGATTCCTCGTGAAGGTTGTTGTCGTCGAAGTTGTCATAGATGGTCTTGATTTTGTGATGGAAGAAGGCGCTGAATCTGTCGCAGAGGTCCTGGGAGGGTGGGCTGTCGGTGGTCTCACTGTTGGATTGGGCGAATTCTTTGATGATGCCGAAAAGTTTCTTGCTGTTGTGTGCATGGGTGGAGATTCTGTCCTGGAGTGCCTTCTTCCTTGAGTATCTGATGAGTTTGTGGTGGGTGGTGGTGGCTGGTTTGAAGTTGTCAAGGTCTGCTGGGATTTTGGAGTTCCTCCATAGCTTTTCGAGGCATCTGCAGGTTCGTCTAGATTCCCGGAGTTCGTTGGAGAGCCAGCTGTCTTTCTTGGTGTGTGGGTTGGAAGTTTTCTTGAGGGGCAATGGTGTTTGCACAGTCGGTGATCCAGTTGTGTAGGGTACGAGCGGCGGTGGTAGGGGCATCGTCCATGGTGGTGGGAGCGGACATGCTGAGGGAGGCGGCGAGCTGGTCGTCGGAGAACCTGTTCCAATTCCTGCACTGGAGCTGGTGTGGACGTCTGCGGAAGATGTTTGTTTTGAAGGTGAAGTGGACACAGCGGTGGTCCGTCCATGGGAGTTCGGAGTTTAGCTGAAAGTGATGTCGTTTCCTGCTGTGAAGATGGGGTCGAGGGTGTGTACTGATGAGTGCGTTGGTTCTGGTACGATCTGTTTGAGTCCGATGTTGTGGAGGTTGTTCAGGAGGGAGGTGGAGTAGGGGTCTTGGCGGTTGTAGAGGTGGAAATTGAGGTCTCACAGCAAGGTGTAGTCAATGGAGGTAATGGCATGTGGGGTGATGATGTCGGGGATGGAGTTGGAGAAAGGACTGCGGTGTCTGGGGGGTATGTAGATGAGGGTGCCTTGGAGGGTGGTGGACGAGTTTGTCTGTATCTGAAGTGGAGGTGTTCTATCAGGTCTGTGGGCCCATCGGTGTAGGTGCTCAGACGGAGATTGGCCTTGTGGCGATTGCGATGCCTCCCTCGAGGAGGTTGGGGCGGTCCTTCCGGGTGATTTTGTATCCTTTGGGGATGGCTACCGCGATGTCTGGTCCTGAGGTGGCGTTCGTCCAGGTTTCAGTATGGAAGGCGACGTCAGGGGTGGTGCTGTCGAGGAGGTCCCATATTGCTGCGGAGTGTCTGTGGAGGGAGCGGACATTGAGGAGGATGCAATGCAGGGTTTGGGGTGCGATGGAGTTGTTGCTGGAGGGTGGAGGTGGGTCCTGGATCTCAGCGACGGTGAAGGAGTGGTGGCAGTGTCGGCAGGTGAAGGGTCCTTTGGTGTTGAGGGGTGATGCGGGCTTGCAGTTGTTGTTCTTGCCGATATTGAGTGTGTAGAGTGCCGAGGATCGGTAGCGCTGGCAGGTTGGAGGACCAGGGTTCCTGGCACTGGTCGCATCGGGGTGCGGACAGGCGCAGACGGGCTTGCCTTTGGCGCGCCCGCTGCGTGCGTCCGCTGTGCAGCCGCTTCGCGGCGCCATTAAGTAGGGGTCGGGAGGAGGGCGGGACAGCTGGGAGACAGGAGCGGGAAAATGCGGGAGGGGCCACGGGGGCAGCAGTGGCAGGAAACGGCTGAGGGGGGGCAGAAGGAAAAATAAAGTAAAGGAGACTAGAAGAAGAATAAAGAGGAGAGACAAAGAGAGTAAAAGCAAATAAGTGTAATGAATAAAGAAGAGAGACAAAGAGAGTAAAAGCAAATAAGTGTAAAGAATAAAGAAGAGAGACAAAGAGAGTAAAAGCAAATAAGTGAAGGCACGGGGCCTTCAGGGAGCAGAAGAAAAAAGAAAAGTAGAGAAAAAAAAAGAAAAAGAGACAGAAGCAAATAAGTGAAGGCACGGGGACTCGAACCGCGGTCAGTGGCAATGAAAAGGCAGAGGCACTGCCCAGGAGCGCTGTTGGTGGAGCTGCACACTGGGAGAGCAGAACCCGAGGAGGTATATTGATGAAATCATACACAGCGCAATGTTATGAAGGGACAAAATAAACAGCCACACACACCTTATGCTATTCACACTCACCGGAATTAAATTGCACACCCAAACACATAAATGGCTGCCACGGGCCAAGCCTCTCCTTCTTACACCTCAGTTGCACTGTCTGACAAAGGACCCGATTATGAACTTGGCGGATCGGATACTCCATCACAAATGTGACGGATACAAATTTCATAGGATATCATTTGTGATAAAGTGACCCTGTCCGCCAAGATTTTAGTCAGGCCCTAACACTCCAAAGATGGTTGAAGAAAAAGAGAAATTCCACCAAGATTGGAGGATGACACTGCAGTCACTCATGTGATTAAGCACTATGGGCAATTCTTCAGTGTGCTTCCACACACTCTCAATATGGCAGGGAAGGGACAAGAAGGTAGTGTGGCAGGAGCTCAATAACATGGTGACTTCTTTGGGGTTGGAGAGATGTGCCATGAGGGGCAGTAAGGAAAAATGATGGTAAAGGAAGAACCATGTGAAAGAGAAGTACACCAGGATATAGGTGGCAGGTATTGGATCTGAATCCATCTCCCACGGATCTATGCATCATTAACATCATGTATGTAATAGTGCTGGTATAGCACAAATCTAGCTGGAAATCAATGAATGCTGAAGAACAGGTGATTAGGTACCCACATACTGCATAGAATGTCTGTAACAGAAAACCTAGCTCATCAGACCAGGTATGGATAATCACCAAAACAGTTGTCGGCATATTTATATTGCTGTAACTATGCCATATCATTTATACTCACCAATCAGTCCGACTAACCTGCAAAAAAATCAGAACACTAAATTAATTTTACATCCGTGTACAAAATTGCTTCAAAACGTGCACCACATGACAAGCTCAGTAACTGTGATTCTGAATTTTGCAGGTCCATCAGCTTAGAAGCTATCTAATATAAAACCAACTAACATCCTTGACGCAGCAGTTTGGAAACCGAGAGTGGTTGCAATATTTATACAACTGCATGCACTGACTAAGCCTTTAGTTGCCTTCTGTTGCAGATACAGAGGTTTGCTCAGAGCACTTGCATGTTGCTGTTGTACTGCTAGTGAGACAAGCTTGTAGAGACTGCAATAGAACAGAGGCTCTCATATGTTCGGCATCATGTCTTATACTGTATCACAAACCCCAATAATGTGCATTGCTCCTTTCACTTTGGTATTCATAGTTTGGGATCATTAGTAAAATGCTTACATTCAAAACACAAGATACACCCCCCTTTTCCTGTACAAACAGAAACTGTTATGATACGCCCTCATTCCATCATGGCAAACAACTAGGGTGTTTTATGATAATCATACTGAGGCTGGCTTCACGTGTCAACACAATCAGTCATGTTGATGTGCCACATTATGTTGGCTCACAGCGTAGAAGGATACTTTACATGCACATCAAAAAAGCTAGTCTTTCAGTGTAGTCCTGGATAGAACTTTCATTAAGCAGTTCCTTCACAAAGTGGTCATCTACAAAATGGCATGTAACCCAAATGTGGTTTGCTTCATCTTTCATTCATCAGTTTTCACTGTCTACCTTCATATAAAAATCATTATAAGTCTTATCACATTTCTCACCCGACCACCAAGACTCATCGCTCATGTTGCTTTCAGGTCAATATTGTACAGCATATTGGCTGCATCAATATCTGTTTATGTGTCATGCCACATCAGAGTTTGTCCATGTACATAGCATAAACCCACCTTCCATATATCATGCTTTAACCTCTTGCTTTAGTCATATCTGCTAAATACGAACACAGTGGCTGCCCCGTCCACTGAATGTGGATAGTCACTAAAAACAAACTCTGTGGCACAACCAGGAAGTCAATTTCTTCAACATAGTTGTCAGCAAGCACCCACTTCAGGTGCTACATCTGTAAGAATTTTCACCTAGCAGATTTTCAGATCTAACCTTAAACTCTGTGCCTCATGATACTTTTTTGAATTCAAATTTACCCAACATTTGAAAGTGCTCACATCACTTAGCTATTAATCCACATTAGCAAAATAATCACAGTGTGTCTGTATTACTTCTAGCACCTGCGGATGAAGTGTCTGACGTCCTCATACTGTAGGCATCTAAGCAACTGATAATTGGAAGACAACTAAGACTTCCGCCTTTGTCACAGACAACGAAAAATGGCCATGATAACACTACCTAGCCCTATCGCCCTCTAGAGGCAGCTGCTGCGGGTCAAATGGTGAAAATGTTTTGTGAGGAGTTTCCTGAAGTGTTTTGTCAGTCTCTTGGGTGTTTCAAAAGATATCTACACAAGATAAAAATAAAAGACTGTTCTACACCTGTAGTTAGCAAGGTCAGGAAGGTTCCTATTGAGGTCAGGGATGCAATAGTTAAGGAATTAGAAATATTGGAAAGTGCTGCTGTGATTAAGAAAGTTGAAGGTACGGATTGGTTGTCTCCAGTGGCTATAAGAAACAAAATGGAGATAGTCGCTTATGTGTGGCTCCCAGGGGTTTGAATAAAGCAGTGGTGGTAGAAAGGTTTCTCATTCCTGGAATTCATGATTTGGTTTGTATGCTAGGAAAGGTAAGGTGCTTTACCACCTTGGATTTATCCTCAGCATACCACCAGTGTTGTATAGTGCCCATGTGTAATGAGCATGCAGAATGTATGCATGTCATTGTGTTGGTTCACTGCGTTCTATGCTGGGATATGTACAATATTAGGGAGGTGTGGTGGCAGTCGGAAGCGGAGCTGAGGTGTAGAGGCTGCAATGTGTTTTACTGCTCCTCACCAGTGAGCCGTACTTTATGGAAATAAACCATGTTTGAGTTCTCTGTTTCCTGTCTTCTTTTTCCATGCAACAACCAGATTGGGCTGCATGAGGAGTCCATGGAATGCTAATTAGTTCTGAAGGATGCCGTTCAGCTTGGTGTCAGCGGCATCTGTTTTTCAAAGAGCCATGGATGGTATGCTAGGAGGGCTATCTGGAGTGAAAAGTATCAAGATGATATCTTGATTATGGGAGAAACTAAAAAGGAACATGTTTGGAGAGTTTGTGCAGTGCAGGGAAGTTACATGAGAATGGATTGACTCTGTTGGATTTGGCCCTTTTTGCAGGGTTATCCCAAAAGTTTTGCCTTCCTCCTGTATTTTGTCTGACCGACCTGTTTTTGTTGGTTTTATGACTCTGGACACTTTACCACTGCTAATCAGTGCTAAAGTGCATGTGCTCTCTCTTGTAAACTTGCTATAATTGGCTACACCTGTTTGGCATATTTAATTTACCTAAAAGTCCCTTACAGTGGTATACCATATACCCAGGGCCTGTAAATTGAATGCTACTCGTGGGCTTGCAGCGCTGCTTGCACCACCCACACAAGTAGCCTTTCACATCTGTCTTAGTCCTTTGCCACTGCAGGTCCTTCCTGTACAGTTTACTGCCACAGTGATGTGGCATTTAAACTGGTGGCCCCGTCTGAAACTCCCCTTTTACTACATATAAGTCACCCCTAAGGTAGGCCCTAGCTAGCCCTATAGGCAGGGTGCTGTGTAGGTAAAAAGTAGGAAATGTGCCTTTGTTGTGTGGCATGTCCTCTTAGTGACAAAAAGCCTATTTGGTTTCTCACTGCTGTGAGGTGTGCTCCTCTCATAGGTTTGCAATGGGAATTCCCTAATATGTTTTTCAGTGGTAATTTCTGATCTGAAATGAGTAGCGCTGCCATGTTTGGTATGTTTGGAATAGTAGTGAATAATCACGCTTACAGATGTGGGTGGATTTTTTATTACTATTTTAGAAATTCCACTTTTACTTTTAGAAATTGGGCATTTCTCTCTGCTTATTACTGTATGTGTTTTGCAGCCTGTCTCCAATCCACGTCTAGGGCAGAGTGACAGCTCAGCTTGTGCATATTTTCCAGACAGCCATTACACTGGGAGGGCTGAGTGTAACAGGGTTGCATCTGCATTCATCTGCATGTTGAATGGTCTTCCTGGACTGGGAGAGTGAGAGGCATTGATACTTTACATTTGTATAGGTTGTGTCCTGCACTCACACAAAGGACTTGTTTACCCCCTGCTGATGTCTGGAGCAAGCACAAGGGTGGAGGGAAACTCCTGGAACTGACCAGATCTTGCTGGAACCTACTGCCACCTTCTAGAAGTGAGGCACCAGAGTATAAGCACAGGGGCTATGACCCCACATTTTTTGGTACACTACTGGACCTGCAAGAAACTCTGCGGCAGTAAAGACTGCTGCACTAGGAGGATTGCCACTCTGCTGTGACTGACTGTTCCCGGGAGCTGCTGCCCTGCTTAGCTGTGCTGCCCTGATACCTGCTGACCTGTGCCCTGCAAAAGAGGACCCAAGGGCATCTCCAGAGTGACTCAGGGACTTGTCCGTTGCCCCTGCTTACCCCCGTCTCAGGATCCTCAAGGACCTCGCTGAAGCTGCCTTGCTGCTTCAACTCCAGTGCTGCCAGAGTGACAGGAGTCTGGGCTAGATTGTGGGGGCACCTGGTCGACCGGCACTGAGGAAGGGAGTGCCTCCCTGGTCACGGCAGTCTGCCTGGCATCGCCGCACCATTCATCAAGTATTTGCTCTCCGTGCCATCAGTGCACACTTGCCTCTTCTGGACTAGCAAACGCCCCGCAAGCTGGCCCAGCCTCCAACTGATCACCGTGAACTGCCCTGACAGCTTCCGAGGTACTGCTGCCGAAGGCACCCCCCCCCCCGGTTTGGCCAGGATTCTTCCGACACGCTGTCTGTGTCTGCGATCTTGCCTGTCCTGTGAGCTGCAGCCAAGATCTGTTCCGCTCCCTGCGGTGATGCCTTCACTCACTCAGGTACTTCCTTGTCCCAGCCCGTGGCAGTGTGTTCAAGTAATTACTTTGAAGCCGGAGAGGTGCCTCTTTTCACGGGGGAGTGCACAGGGTCACTACAAACCCCAGAAGTGGCCCGCAGGAGTCCCAAGAAGCCCACAGAGCTTCCCTCTGGCCCCTGCAGCATACAGAGGGATCGCACTGCACTCCAGCCATGGAGGAGTTTTCACTTTAGCTCCAGACCGGGCCGAGCGGTGCACGCAGCTGGTTGCCGTACCAGACCCAAGTGGTCCTTGTATCGCCGTGCTACGTTCCAAGCAGCTAGTTCCCTTCCTGTTCCCGGGGTGTTGTGCCTCGATAATTTATGCTCTGCATTTACCCACCTAGGGTTTCCGATCTTGAGGGGCCTTAAGCAAGTAGTATTTGAGGGAAGCCGACCCTCTGCAAATCTCCCCAGTCGGAAGACCACATGGGCACGATAGTTTGAGGACCCTCCCCATACAAAGGGAACCTTAACTTATTTTTGGTAATAGACATGGAAGAGCTTATTGTTGTTTGTGGTGTGGTAATTTATGTGTATTCCACTAAATCAGCCTTACTTGCACTAAGTATCTACTGTAAAGAACCTAACAGAAGCCCAGGTACTTCTGCAGCTCCTATGTCTTTATAGTGATGTTTGTGGATTTATGCAATTTTCCTAACCTAACTACTGCATCCCATGCTCTGATATTGATGTATGTTGGTTTACATGGTCAGGATAACGAACATTATTCCAAGATTCACCTTATAAGCGCAGTGATGGTGATTTTATAACGTGTGCAACCATAAGTGTTTACTGGATTGCACTAACTTGTAATGTTATGACTACTGCCTGATCGGCAAAGCGATTTTATGATCTATGTGACGTCATTACAAGTGCCTAGTGGCACAGTGATGTATGTGATTATGGTCTAAAGTGTTTTATGTGCAATACAAAGGATATTTTTTATATAACCTTGTGTGGAGTCTCTTTTGTGGCGTATTTATTGTGTCACTGGTGTGAGTGTGTTGTGTAAATGCTTTACACATTGCCTCTGGGGATAAGCCTGACTGCTCTGTGCCAAGCTACCGGGGGTGAGCACAGGTTATCTTTGGCGTGTAACTTGCTCACCCTGACTAGAGTGGTGGGTTCTCTCTGGCTTAGGTCCATATCCTAGCCAACCATAAACCCCATTTCTAACAGACTCAAAGTTGGAAAATGTAAATTTCACAAAACACTGCTTGGTTTTCTGGGTCATACTTTGACAGAGAATGGTTTAAAACTTAAGTTGGAGTTGGTACAGTCGATCACAGGGATTGCTGTTCCTCAGAACAAAGCAAACCTTTCTTCTTTTTTAGGTCTTGCTGAATTTTACAGTAAATTTGTTAGGAATTTTTCGGAAAAAGCTTTTGTTTTGAGGAGTTTGTTGAAGAAAAATGTGGATTTTGAATGGAACAAAGAGTGTGATGATGAATTTGGGTGTTTGAAGGAAAAGTTACAGTGTTTTCAAAATTTGAGAAGTTATTGTCCAGATCAGGAAATCATAATTTGCATGAATTTGAGTGTGAAAGTTTTGGGGGCAGCTTTTATGCAAAGTCATGAGGAAATAGAAAGGACAGTGACTTTCATTTCACGTGCTTTAAGACCAGTAGAGAGAAGATACTCGGAGATTGCCATATTTTTTGGGCGGTAAAAAAATGTAAACATTTTCTATGGGGAAGGAAGTTTACTGTTAGGGTGGAGTCATAAACCCTTAAAATATTTTTTATGAAGAAAACCGTGGATAATGTCTCGAACAGGACTGCGAAATGGGTAGTGGCATTACAGGAGTATGATTTTCAAGTAGTACATATTCCAGGATAAAGCAATATGGTTGCAGACTGTTTGTCTAGGTTGGTTAATACAGAACAGGCGTGAAATAATACATTCAAAGAAATTTAAAGATTACTGTATGTGAAGTAATATGGATTATTTTACAGTTTTGCATGGTAGATGTTAAGTTGATATTGTATGTGTTTTGTTGGGTTGTTGTTGAAAAGAAGGAGATGTGTGGTATCTTGGAAAGAGTGGTGGAATGTGGAATGGGTGGCGATAAGGTTCCATTCGTTTTTATGGATGGTTTGTGGAATTTTGAAAAGTCAGTTGGAGCGGGACAATGGTGAAGCTGGAGCGAGAGCGGTGGATGGAGACTACATTACGGAATAAACCTACTTCCTCCTGTGATTACTGCTCTGCGTATTATTTGCTTACCGTAATACTCGCCCTGATAAATTCTTTACTTTTAATGTTGTAATATCTGTAACTGCAGGAGAAGTGACAAGAGCCCTTGCCACAGCAGGAATTGTGAGGTCCCACTGCAGGTGATGTCCTGCCCAGCTCCATGCCCTATTAGTGTGCAAATGTCCTCATCCCAGTTCTTTTTCTTTCTTCATACCTGCATAGTCTGAACAAGAAGACTTGAGTAGAAGGAAATATGGGTATGTCTTACATAAGAATGAGGACTAAAATTGCATGGTTACTATTGCTAATGATGTCACATTTGTGAAATTGTATGCCTCAGCAATGATTCATAAAACTAATCACCAGAAGGGCTTTGGCCTTTTAGAACTTGGCAGAAACACCACCTACCACAATGCTTTGTGAGATGGTGTGGTAAAGTTGACTTGAGGTCCTTAAGCTTCAAATAAAACCTTTAGAGGGAAGAAATTTCCCAGCAGCAGGTTGTAAATGGCGAAGCAATTTACCACTGGATTTGAAAGTTGTTAGAAATGGGATCTCTGGTTGGCTAAGGCTTGCGCCAAAGCCAGGCAGAGACCACCACTCTAGTCAGGGCGAGGGAGTTAGATGCCAAAGATAACCCCTGCTCACCCCCTTGGTAGCTTGGCACGAGCAGTCAGGCTTATCCCGGAGGCAATGTGTAAAGCGTTTGCGCACGCACACAGCAACAACATACCAGGCACACTACAAAAAGGAACTCCACACAAGGTTATATCAAAAATAGCCTTTGTATTATCATAAAACACATTAGAATAGTACTCACATAATATACATCGTGCCACCTGGCACGGGGTCATATTTACAAGGGATTATTTACATCTGACAGGGCCAACTGGACCACTGTCAGAACCAGCACAAAGCGAACTTAGTAACTGTAGCACTTATAATAAATGTAGCACACATCATAAACGTACAACCAGTAATCACTGGTAACCACTGTACTCAGCATCAGCCTGTAATATAAACCACATTATGCACAGTATCACATTAGGCGCAAAATACCTTATACGCCAACCTCATAAGCCTAAACACATTAGACCAGAACCTCCTAAGCATAACTCACATTAGGGGCATAACTCACAGTAGAGAATAACTCACAACCTAAACGCATTAGGTAATAATAAAATCACAAGCATAAACACATTATGCAAAACCTCATAATCATGAAAGTACATTAGAGGCATAAAACAGGGTGCGTAAATTATGGTAAATGCATCACATTTCCTAGCACCACATAACTCGCATTAGCACCTAACCTCCTAGTAAAAAGAACCCTAGCAGAGGCATAAATCACATTAGGGCCTGGCGCCCTACAAACCTAACAGTCCCCCTGGCCAACTGGCCATCTCAAAAAGGGGCTCAAATGCCCGGTGTCCAGAATGTCAGGGCTGCTGCCTAGCAGCTGAATCACAAGTGCGCCACTGCGCAAACCTAAACGTAGCAGCTGCCCACTAATTGCTGGGCAGCTGTGAAAACTCGCTGGCACCACTGTGCCTCGGGTCCCTCTCAGGGACTTTCTCGCCATTGTGCCCAATTCGTTGCAGCTGCCCGCGCTGTTGCGGCGCAGCTGTGGCACTTTGCGTAAAGGGGGCCCGGCACCTCTGTGCCCTCTGGACCCCACGTGGCACTAAAACATATGCCACCATCGTTGGGGCGGCCCGCTCTCTGGCGGGACTGCCCAGGCGCCGACAATGCGCCTCGAACTGCCCCCAATGAACTGTGGCCCTTTGGGGCTCTCTTAGCCATATAAAACTGGCCCCAAGCGTTGGAGCGGCCCGCTACCAGACGGGGCCGCACAGCAACTGTGCCTCCCATGACACTCCTCTCTGGGGCTTCTAAAACAACAACTGCCCCACGCGTTGGACACTGGCACCACACGGGGATTTTTAAATCAAATTAGCCCCCTCGTTGGAGCGCACTGGCTCTTGAAGCACAACATGCCCCCTCGTAGGAGCGGTAGCAAAAATGCGGCCATGTCCCCCGCCCAGCCCTCACTCACCGGGCTCCTGCGCAGGGGGACTTCTCCTTTTCTGTCGGCTCCGGTCAGGCCTCTCTACACTGCGAGACCGGCAGCACTTCTCTTGCGGCGCGGGCTTCCCTTTCACTCTTGGGAGCCCCGCGCTGCCATCGGCGGCCTCTGCCGCCTCTTCTCTTCACCCGGGCCCCCTCCTGGGACCCGGGACATTGCAGCGGTGCTCGGGGAGGCGGGGTAGGCTCCCGTCCTCCCTTCTGCCTATGCTTCTTCCGCTCCCGCCGCCGGGCCCGCCCAGAAGCAGGCAGACTTTGCCTGGCTTCCGGGTCGGCGGCCATTACTCACTCGGGCCGCGGCGGTGAAACGCGGGGTGGGCTCCCGCTCTGTAAAATAATGAGATAAGCGGGGTGGGCACCCGCAAAAGCTCCACAAGAATGCGGGGTGGGCACCCGCCATTTAAATAAAGAAATAAGCGGGGTGGGCACCCGCAAAGCTACGCATCGATAGGGGGGGATCCCCACGTAGGGATTCCCTCCCAACAAGCTGCAGCTCAGCATTGCAGCGGAAAGCAGAAGCGCTCTTTCCTCCTGGGGGAAATTCAAATAAAAGCGCCCTTCAGGATTAGGAGCCACAGCTCCACAGCCAAAAAGTCCAGGAGAGTTTCCAGGGGCAGAGCTGGGCCCAGGGGCCAGCACACAGGGCCATCCAGCAGGGAGGCAGCCCCCATGGCGGTCCCTCCTGGGCCCCAGCAGCAGCAAGCCCCCCTCCGTCAGGATCAGGAACAGAACAGAACTGAACAACATTATGGGGTCACAGCCCCTTCTTTTATACACCATTTTCCTTTGTCTACAAAGTGCAGGGCATGGGGGAACCAGATGCAACTGGTTCAGGATCACTTTGTTATGATGACTCCTTCTGTCCTTTCACAGGACAGGCTAGGGACATCAGACGCACCACAGGGGGTGGAGCCAGCAGGGTACAGGGCAGGCACCATCCTATTCAGAGTCAGGGGATTACTCCTCCCACTACCCTTAGCCCAGGTGTCCTATTCAGCCCAGCGCTGACTCACCCTGCCCCTCCTGGAGCCACACACACCTCCCAGCCCCTGTCACTCACAAAGCCAGACATGCAATCCACATCAGGCAGGCAGGCACAGAGCACACATAAATGCCAACTTCTAAAAGTGGCATTTCTACACCAGCCATAATAAATCTGCGCACACCATTGCGCAGCATTTATTCTCACTAAATCACACATACTAAACTTGACCACACTGCTCCTCTCATACCAGGAATTACCACTGGCACACAGATCCCCAATGCATTCCTATGGGAGGCAGGTCAATCGCACGCACTTTCCACTGGACCACAGTGCGAAAGTGCCCAGAGGCCTAAAACCACCAACACTAGGTTACAGACCAGGCAAAAAGTTTAGGGGTGAACCTGCTAAAAAGGGCCAAGTCCAACAAAAGTTTACGAACATTACCTTGTTTAAGGGCAGTCTGATATACGTCTACTTCAGTGTGCTCTAATGTGGAATGGTGCCTCATTAGGTCTCGCCTAGGCAGCGCTTGCGCGGTCTCGTTGAGACATGCAGTATATACTATAGCGTGGAAGCTTTCTAGACGCTCCGCCCACTCTCCGCCCATCTTTTTGATTGGCTTACATCCTAAATGCTGCCTTCTGATTGGTTTTAGGCTTGTTAGTCCCGCCTCCTGGCGGCCATGTCGTCATTTGTGTCCTTCCATGGCTATTGGCCCCTTTACTGCATGGACTACTTTCTTCTGCCCCGCCCCCTCCCGCAGTCCGATGCCTTCTCGCCCGTCCCTCCCCCCCCCCTCTGGCGGCGAAGGCTGGCTGTGTGGCTGCCTGGTCTCTGTCTCGCCCTGGAAGTAGGATGGGTTTTCACATTTGCAGGTGGGGCTTGGTTCCCTGAGCGCTGCCCCTCAGAGCCAGGAGGGAGTGGTGTGTACGTTGTTGACTTTGCCTCAGACAGTCCCTTCGGCTCACGAGTTTCCGAGGCAGTCAGTCAGCAGTTGTAACGCAGGGCCTGTGTTGCTCCTCTGGTGGTTTCCTGTATTCTATCGTATAGAGGCTCCTCCTCTTAGAGGCGGAGGCCGAGCAGCGCTGACTGCCTCCAGGTGCTGGGCGGCCCTGGCCCAGCCTTCCCCCGCAGCCGGATACAGGCTCAGGCCAGGAGGGGAGATAGCCGTTATCAGCTGAGGCGCCGAGTCTTGTCTCCGTGATTTGGAACATGGGTACGCTGATACGCTGTGTATTTACATCCATAATTCGGTAACAAGGATTTGCCTTCTACAAACTGTTTTAAACGCGCCCCTGTACTTTGGGGGTTTACACAAAATGAAGAACACAACTGCATATTCCTATGACAGGCAAGCGCCTCGTGTAATTCGCCTCCCAGTATGGGTGGGTGGTAAGAGTCGCTTTATTAACGGCAGCATTGCCGGTGTTCCGTCGTTTTAATCTCCCCATCGGAATGATCTCCCCTGGTAAACTGCAATTTGTATTAGCTCATTATTGGCTCTTTGGCACCGGGGTGGTTATTGTATTCACAATCTTCCCAATCGCTATCTAGTATTAGAGACAATTGCGCGGATAAACCGGCCTTGTTTATTGCTGCACAAGGGTTTGCTGTATTGATATATAGTGCTTTACACCGCACTTCTGCCGCTTCTAAGCGCGGCAAGTAGCAGATTTTACTGTAACCCGATGTACTCCGTGTATCCACTTCCGAAGGATGGATGTCTGTGTCGGCCTTGCCTTTTGCGCTCCAGATCTTCACATATTTCAGTGCGAGCGTACATCTCAATGAGCTTAACTGTTCCCTAGATTTTGTGCGTATAAAACGGATCTCTAGACCTCCTATATCCGCGCTTAATGCAGAGATAAATCGGTCTGTTTTCCTCCCGTGAGGTGGGTTGAATGGTCAGATACTTTTCGACTTCATTCGCTGTCTGCATTGTACGTTTATTTCTTTATTTCAGTATAACCTGCTTTATTTCACATATAGACAGCTGTTGCTTTAAAAAGCACCGATTCAAAGACATTTTTCTTCTTACCAACTTTGACCCCAGGAAGAGGTCTCCCGGCTGTTGCCACCTTGACTTTTTAGCAGTTGTCACATTTACCATTGTGGTTCTACCTTGGCCAGGGAACAAGGTTTTTTTATGGCGTTGTGTTTCGTGTCCGTGCTTAGTGCGTCCAGGCATACTTCATGTTATAAAACACCAGAAATGTCCTTTAATACGTTAAAGCAACCAGTCTCTGTTAGCCGAAAAAGTTCGTGCAACGAAGACAATTTTAGCTTCGCATCACAAACCTATTAATTTCATTTCAAGCTACATGTTTCTATATCCCCCACTCTATCAATGATGACACATGTTCTGCTTTCTTAGCAATATAATACTCTCTGCTGGTGGTAGCCAGGCAACCTCCTAGTATTCTCTTCTCCAAACTTTGCCTCTGCTCTCTCCTGTCTCTCGCACTGCCATCTCTTCTCACAGCTACTCTCAATCTCTTTTTATCTCTCTCCATCTTCTTACAAGCATAATCCTCACACGTTTCCTGTCTCACCCCTCCACCTCCCTTCCTTTATGTAACATAACATCCTTTCTCATACTTTTATTTAAACACCGTTTTTGTCCATCCTCCAATACTTTGCTATCTCTATCCTTTTCATATTACTCAAGCTAACCACACACCCGCACCACTCTTCCAGACAGTTCTCATTCTTGTACCTTATGCATTCCTTCATCACAACTTCCTTTCGCATACCTCCTACTCTGACCTTCTTCTCACACTCCTCTCTCAAAGAGCTTCTTTTCTTTCCCACATATTCCTCCTGCCATCCCTTCTTCTATCACACGCACTCTCTTACCTTCACCTCCACAAGAAATGCTCCTCACACCCACATGTACACATTACTTTTGCAATTTCAAATCCTCTTTCCCTGGCAAATCCCATTTATTTGCTCTTCGCACACATGTAATCTCCTATACACTGTGCCTTCTCTTGTTCATATCCCTCTCTTTCTCTTCTTCTGTTTCTTACAAGCACTTTTACTTTTTCAATCTCTCCCTTCTACGGATACACACACATAATTTCACTACACAAATACACTACACACCACACAATTCCAACCCACACAATTCCGCAGCTAACAATTCCAGTTCAACCCACAAAAATCCACTCCAAACCACATGCATCCACTCCAATCCAAAGCAAAACACATTGGTAAAAGGCATTATCATTTACAATGCCAATAGCTCTAACTCTAACAAATGCGAGACCGATGCATTGCAAATGCTTGTTTTGTTTATGCCAGCACCAGGTTTGGGACTTAAACTCAGTTACTGCTTTACGTACTACCTCAATAGGAACGCTTCTTTGAAATCCTACAGACGATGACTTGATCTTCACAATTTGAAAACTTAAACCTTCCATACGTGATAGGCAAAATGCTATTGAAAAGGCAAAGCTTTCATGGTTCCCTTTTAGTATGGCCACTATCCAATTGAAGTTCCGTATCAAATGAGCAGAGTGCGTTGGTGATTTTGAGCTAGAATCTCAGCATAATCTTAAAAGATAATGTATCCAGCATTCACATAAGTGGAAAAAAGGCAAAAGAACATTTTTCCGATTCATTTGAAAATCAAAAAGAATATTTTAAAGAAGAAAGAGGTATAAATCCTATGACCCTTGCCTCAATGAAACTCATTGTGGAATGCGAACTCACTGACATGGTGTGGTACCAGAATATCGATGTAAGAATATCATCTGATTTAAATATTGTATCCTAAATATTCTCTGAAAAAATATCCCCCATCAGACCTAATAGATGTAAATCTACACTCAATAGGTATTGTAAGGTGCAATCTTCATATCAGACTATATATCCACATGCAATAGTCTGACATACAAAGAAGTGACTGATACTTGCAATGTTGTCTCTGTTTTCACCTGGTTAATATTAACGGATGCTTCGGGAGCATTGACCTAAGAGTCAAGAGTTGCAAGACTTATGAGACAAGAGTTGAATGAGGCATCAAAATGGGGATCGAATTAAAAAAGCCCATAAAAATTATGTTTAATGAAGTCAGAATGGAAGAAAGGAGAACTATTCTCGGCTTTTAAGTTTCATAGCCACCAATCACAGCAAAATGTAATCTAGTGAATTATATTTAGTTGCTATGTGCAACCAAGCTGGAGGTGAAAGGAATAATTTGAGCCAGGTTGTATGGCAATTAATTTTTCTAATTTTCCAGAGCCCCATTGACAGACTGTAAGGGACTCTAAGACTCTAAGGTACTAAATTATATAATGACTTTCACCAAAGCCTTCCTTGCTGTAAGGAAAAATAATAAATGTTCTGCTGCTAGACTAGATGTGCATAGTTCATGACCTGTGTCACATTCAAGCAAAGCTCATCAGTCAAGAAGGGGTAAAATCCATAGCTCTGTTATTGAGGTTATGGGCCCACCTGGGGACAGGGGACTGCGAACACCAGAGCCATACCTAGAAGATTCAGGAACCACAATCAGTGTGATGAATGTGTGTGGGTATTGGAGTGCAGTCGTGTCAATTGCCATTAGGAGCTGCAACAAAATTTGGGATTCATTTTGTAGGTCAATGCTCCATGAGGTAAGGCACAAACAAATATGCACAATTAGTCCAATTTGGCCTATGTCGTAGTGACACATTGCAAATACAGGACACACCTGGTAACACACCATAAGCAAGATGTATTCGTTTTTGTCTGCATTCAGAGAAAAATTAACTGAGTTTAAAGAACATTTATGTGGAGGCATTTAGAAGCTTTCTAATAAGGGTGCTTCAAGATTTTGAACCTCTATCAAGTGAGTAGATGAGACTATAGCAGGCGCAGCCAGCACAGGTAAGAGCGAATGGTCAGGCTGGTTGGGGGGGGGTCGACAGATGACGGGATAGGTAAAATTAAATAAATAAAAAAATAAAGCCACTTAGTCAGCAATGCAGCGAAGGCAAGGTAAGTGTTTTTTTAAATCATTTTATTTAATTTTACTTATCCCGTCATCTGTCTACTTCTCTCCCACCCCGCTACGCCCCTGCCCCACCACTCTTACCTGTGCCGACCGCACCTGGACTATTGTATGCACCCCAGAACTATGACTAGGGCCATCATGCACACATAAACAGAGGAGTTTTCTCCCAGCTTCGTGACATAAAATTGTATTTGGGGTTGGACTTAAAAGTCGGACCCTGATATTTCTGCCTTGAAATGTGATCTCAGAAGGCCATATATGGTAAATCTGTTGGACACCCATGGGAGTAGAAGTACCCTATTAAAATCAGTCTGCTGCACACCTCTGTCACTGCTGTGAGATGAGGGATGGAACAGTTTGAAAAAAGGAGGTGAGGAAGATATAAGGTTTCTGAAACTAAAAACGCTCTGGCAAAGGGCAAGATCTGTATTGATCATCCCCTGAATGTAGGTCATTGTCAGTCAATTTTGAACTCTCTCGCATTTGGATACATATCAAGGCCAGATTGCACTGGAAATTCTGCGCACGCGCCCATGAAGATTTAGCTCACTTTTTGCACTCCAGCAGATCACAACGGAGGGTGATTGGTTCCCAGAAGTGGGGAAGACTGAGTCATCTAAGCAGTAGCAGTTGTGATAACCTTTCCATCTGATCTCATGAGGCAGATCATAGGGAGCCCTTTACATTGTTGGATGATATGGCCCCGTGCCGGCGCTCACTATTGCCAGTACTATTCTGTACAGAAGTGTCTAATTATGGTGCTCAAGGGAGGAGGAATCATCCACTCCTCCAAATTGTGACCACTGGGGATCTACCTAACAATTACACGCATGCCCGAGCACACATACAATATTCATCATTTGCATGTATTAAGACAGGACATTGCACAATATTAGTTTGCAAAACTTTCTTCTGTTTTAATTTTCATTCTTTGATCCAGCCAACACGTGTTTCGTCGTCCGGGATTAACCCACGACTTCCTCAGGGCTGTATTGATGTGTAAAATAGTCGATAAACCTCTGTGCCGGTTATACTTTCGTCCCGGCCGTGGGAGGCAGGGAAAGGTGAATACGTTCCAATTTATTAGTCCTCAATGGGATCTTTCGTGCGTGGACGTTTCTCAACGTCCTAGACCGGCTTCCAGTATGGCCGCTGTGTGTCATGAGGCAGATCATAGGGAGCCCTTTACATTATTTGATGAAAAGAAGGAGATGTGTGATATCTTGGAATGAGTGGTGGAATGAGCTATTTAACTGTGTGTTAAAGCTGTAATCACTGAGAGCACTTTAGCGGGGCCTCTTCCTGCTTTGTACTGTGACAGTGCTTTATTGGTTTAAAAAATGATTGTCATCAAGTATGAGGTTCAAGGCCTTTTCATATGTCTTCTAAGCCCTCATAGATAATTTCCTCCTGAGGTGAACTTCTAAGCTCAAACCTCTTGCTACAGTATAAAGTTTTCTGCAACACTTGGATTGATACCGATTGAAGCTTGTCAAAACATTCCATAACCAAAAATGTGTGTTGGGGAGATTTTTACCAATTTATTTTTCTCTATAAGTTAAAAAATAAATAAACCAGAATTGGAAATAATGCGCATGCACGCTCATTTAGAAGAGGGCGGTAAAGGGGCATCTGCCAAAAAGTGACAGATGTTTCATTTTCATTCCGTCACATAGCACTGCCCAGTTTGAGGAGGTGGGAGGTGGTAGGCAGTGCACCTGACAGCTGAGCTGCCACTGGCTCTGAAGATGTAATGACACCATCTTGGCATCTGGGGGGATTGCACAATGTAGAGCGGCTCATTTGACAGAATTTCCTTATGCCTGAAACCTCCATTGAAATAATAAGAATGCCTTACAGAATATTTTTAAATGTCCCACACCCCTGCAACAACAGGAGGAAACTCGCACTACGTAGGGTCATTTATTAGGTGGGGCCTGGAAATGGATCACTAATGTGGGCATCTAACTCCTGGACTTAGGTAAGTGGCAACAGTATCTGGCATGCCACCACAGACCTTCATGAAGTTCTTGAACTGTGTGATGTTTAAAAAATATGATTGATAAACATCTAAAAAAAATTGCTTTTACGACAGAAAAACTACCTGAAGCCTAGCTTTTGGTGAGTATTTCCATAAAAATAGGTACTGTTCAAAAATGATATGGCATAAAAAGTATTTTATAGAAAAAGTTTTTGAGGCATAGGTGGGATAAGTGCAAATCTTTTGCAGTTTCGCCAAATGCAAACGGTTTTCAGTTCGTCGAAATCCATTTATGGAATAAAACACATTAAACACCTATATTTCTTCCGCTTTTTGTAACTGAATCTAACTTTAACACATTTCAAAATCTGAAGTCCTGTAAAAGATAATTCTTTCCCTAGTAAATAGTAATGTTGCCATATTCTGTTTTCTTACCATACAATGAAAGGTTAAGTTAAACTCGCAAATTAAGTTCCTCTGCCACCTGGTGTGTGCAGTACTTTCTTGGGGGGAGGGGGGGGAGAGACTGCAATGGATTCAATTCAATTTAACACAATGGGACTGACAGATCACCATCTGTCAGGGTGGCATAGGACATTACGTCCGCCACCCTGACAGACTGCATCTACCAATTTTAGAGCTCACTGCTGGCCCAGCAGTGATCCCTGTATGCTTCCTCTGAAGGTACCAAAAGTTTGATGGATGGCCACCATTGGTTTTGAGGCCATCTACTAAACATTTTGGGGCATATTTAGAAGCCCCTATCTCCACAGGAATGTCACTTTTAGTAACGTTCCTGTGGCAATTGGGGCTTCGCCTTATTCACAAGGCGGCATTAACCCACTTAACGTGGCTTAATGCTGCCTTGTGAATAAGGCACCCTTTCACGCTATACTTAGCGTGAGAGTGGTGGTCAATGAGTGTTGCGGTGGGAGTTCCGCTGCAATACCCATTGATTTTGATGCTGCCCCATATTTACAAGTGTGACATAAATATGGGGCAGCGCCAAAATTAAAGACCAGGGAGAACTGGTTTTAAACAGGCAAAACAAGGAGAAATGCTTTACTTCTCGTTTTTGCTGTTTCTATGTGTGTTGCATTGTGCAGCAAACATATAAACAGCAAAACGCCATGTATGATTGTTGATGTGCAGGAAGGTCTCCCTTCCTGCACATTAACACTCATGTTAAAAATGGTGAGTGGCAACTTCTATGTTTGGTGCAAAAACAGCACACACAGAAGTTACAAATCGCCATTTATGCACATAAACAATCATTTCCCATAACACAGGCACCCTTAAACTAAGGTGCAAGGGTGCCTGCGTTGGCGCTAGGCCGCTAAATTTAGCACCAATGCAGGGAGAAACACAGGGCTGCACCGTATTGTTGTAAATACGGTGCAGCCTTGCGTTGCTAAAGTCACGGAGCGTGGCGTTACCTTCTTGGCTTAACGCCGCACTCTGCCACTTTAGTTGTAAATATGCCCCTTTGTTTTTTAAAAACAAACTTCCAAAATTGGAGTCTGTTTTTGAAAAACAAACAACTCATGACCCTCCAAGCCCAAGAATATTTTCCCTGGGTGTGGGAGTCATTATTTTAATTTTTCTTTTCGTGTCTGCCATGCTTCTCCTAGCAGACAGACTGAAAAGAGGATATCAGAACATCAGCCCAAAATAGGGCGGGTGGTCTGAGGCCTTTGTCAAATGGTTGTCACTCCACTAGGCTATCGGATGAAGCTTTCCGTTGATGGAGCCATAGGGACAATGCAGATGTAAAGCTTACGGTTGGCACTACTTTAAATAAGGTGGGCGGACTGAGAGTTTGATGTACAGGGTACTCTGTTGCATTTGTGATGGAGTAACCTGTCCACCAAACTCTAATTCAGGCTCAATGCTTCTAGGCACTTGCCTGTAAAACATGTGGTTGAATATACAAAATCAAAAAGTCACAGCTCACACAGACAATGTTTAAATTATTCAATATTTCAACAGTTTAACAATATTTCCCTTGAGAAATTACAATATAATTTGTGTTAACAACAATAAAGATTCGTGAAGTTTCAAAATTCCATACCTTGAACTAAATAAAAAACAGGTTATTACGGCACATTTAAATACAAAAGCAGGCAATTACACAGAATAATAAAACATATCAGGGATTATTTGTGAGAGGTTTGCGTTATGCTTGCACCACGCAACGTGGTGCATGCACAACACAAACCTCTATGACAGATTTATGAAGCCACACAAAGCCACTTTGCATGGCTCTGAGTGACTTCATAAATCTGGATTAAGGCAACGTAGCACAAATCGCTGCATTGCCTTACTCTGCCCTGGGTAGGCATTCCATGGGTGTTGCCGTGGTTGTTCCCACACAACTCACATGGATTTGAATGCATTCCGAGAATTACAAGGACTTGTGAACCTGGGAATGTGCCAAAATCTTACGCCTTCCCAGGGGAGGCGTAATGAGGAGAAATATCTTTATCACATTCTGCATCACACATAAAAAGAGGAAAAAGCCTTTCAGGATTGTTTTTGTGCAGGAAGGGGCCCCTTCCTGCACACAAACCATCCTGCCTACAAAACAGAAACCCTTGTACCATGGTGCAAGGGTGCCGGTGTTGGCGGTAGGCTGCCAAATCGGCACCAGCGCAAGGGAAGACGACAGGAAGGTGCCGTATTGAATAAATACAGCACATTCCCATCCTTTCGCTGTGACGCAGCGCAGCAATGGGATTTGCTGCGCTGCCCTGCACCACAATTTCCATTGTATTTATATTTACATTTACCATATCTTAAACTTACATTATCCATAAAGCCTTTAAATACCAAGAATGATCAAAGTCTAACTGCCTTTTCAATGCTTCTGTTCTTAATACAGCGTCTGGAAATTCATCAAAAGACTTAAAACCAACCTGACTACCCAAGAAAGGAGCAGTCAGGTCAGGTGAGGGCTTTTACAAAACATATTAACGTTCATTACTGTGGCTCAGACATCTCATTGCTTTTTTAACTAACTGCTTTAAGCAAGAAAACCTGCTTTCCCAAGGAAGATGAATAAGATGTCTAATTTCATTTGTGTTTGATCTTATTTTATCTATGCTTGCCAGTAATTTATTCTTCAAATGTATCAGCCGCCTCAAAGACATTTTTGAACAGTGCATCATTTTATAATCCAGTCAGGAAATTTAAATATGTACCTTTAGTCAAATGATCCTCACTGCGAGGTGTGCTCTTCCCACCGTAAATGATGTGAGAAATTGGGCAATTTTTTTCAGAATATTTACCCCTTAAGAATCGACTTTAAATCTATTGTATTTTACCACTTCTTCAGTCCAGTTTTGAGCTATTAGTTCAAGCTTACCCATATAAACTGACGGTAATAGTGGCAGTGCAATCCCTCCATGCGAAGCATTCAACTTTATCAATCCTGCACTCTCACAAAGGTTCTTATTTGCCACTCCTTCACAGTAAGCAGGCCAGGATTAATTCTGGTGAATAATGTGCCAAGATCCATATAATTGTCCACCAGCGTTAATGTAGTGCCCCTAAGCCACAATGAAGAATTAATTTCCGACCTCTCGTAAACCAAAATTTCAGTTTTTTCCAAATTATTCATTAAACTAGTGCAAGAGCAGTGTTCTTGGACAGCCTCAATCTTTCTTTGAAGCCTAAAATTCATTTAATCCATCATCACTAGGTCATCAGTATAGAAGAGGCATTTGACATGTCTGCTACCAATCTTAGGAAGAAAAGACATAGCTTGGTCTGAGGCACTCTTTATGTCTGCCATGAAAGGGCATAATAGGGAAATAGCCTGCAGACAGCCCTGCTTCAATCCATTTATTATTTGGACTTTTTATGCCTTAATCTACCCTTTCTAGAGTCCTCCGCTCTAGCACCAGGCTGTGATCTGAAGCCAAATAGTTTGCTGCACGTGTACGTGTTCACTCTTAGTTACCCAGTTATTCAAATGCTGTAGGATAATTTTGCAAAGCTATTTGCCATTATGTCCGTGAGCAAGATAAATGTATTTATTTATTTTTATTTATTTATTTTATACAATTTATAAAGCGCGCAAATACCCATGGGTGTCTCGGCGCTAAATCTGTAGCAAGCTGGGTTAGTTCTTACTCCCTTAATAAAAATCAGTTAAATTGTTGCCCTGAGTTCTTTATAACTTTTCAGAAGAATTGACACAGCAGCACACATGCAGATGTGTTAATTTCCTTAAAAATGTCAGACCGGTTTCAAAGCCATTACTATTAAGCATTTCAATCTCCATAAACTGCATTAATATTTTGATTTTTCGTTAAATTAAGTTTTGATTATTGGTTTTGTGTATAAGTTTTCTCCTAAAAGCAACCCCTTTGTTACGTCTAGAGTTTAAACTGCCTCTCACTATCGGTTTCACTCTTTCCTCAGATTTATTGATAATATTTGACATTTTGTGGAATTTGTTTTTGGTACTGTATGTTCCATCATTCTGTTAGCGCCATGAGTACCCAAATGTGACAATGCTTGTGCTACTTTTAAGGGATTTGGATATAATGTTCAACAAAGCCCCCCAGAGTCAACCTCTAAGGGCCCGATTCACAGAACTAACTTAAGACAAAATCCTAAACTTACTACCATTTTGGTATTCACAGAAGGCACTTACTCATTTTGGTATTCACAGAAGGCACTTACTCATTTTGGTATTCACAGAAGGCACTTACTCATCAATGAGTAAGTGCCTTCTGTGAATACCAAAATGAGTAAGTGCCTTCTGTGAATACCAAAATGAGTAAGTGTCTTCTGTGAATACCAAAATGGTAGTAAGTTTAGGATTTTGTCTTAAGTTAGTTCTGTGAATCGAGCCCTAGGTTTCCAAGAACACAATCACACATACCTTTCCAAATGAGGATGGACTGTAAGTTATTCCCCTTGATGTTCCTTCTTAATTTAATAACCCACATTCTGATATAAATTAGAAAAATTCATAAGCACAAGTATCATTTACATCCATATGTAATAATTAGTGATGAGATCAGTGTTATGATAGATGATGGGCTGTGGTATAGTACGTGTAAAATAATGTTCGGCATTGTAAAGAGTTAATGGTGGGATTTAAGTTAAGGTAGTAACTTACCTTGTGAGTTTCCTTTCATTTTCATTTTTTGTTGTAGCTTGTGTTGATCTATCAAAACATTATGCCAGACGTTTTTCCAAGTGAATTTAAATGTAATTTTTATGGTTGAAACCCCCATATCTGCTGCATTAGTAGACCCAAGCCTTAATGATAATTAATGTTCCTTCCCCACTAGGAATAAGGTTTAATGGCTCCATGCTTTAATAAGTATTATTGGATCCAGACAATAATGACCATTAACATACTCTCTCTCTGAGCATCAATTGGCCTAATATATATAAAATTTCAGAGACCTTTGCAACTAAAAAACATTCAAGGTCCTAGCCTCAGGTGCAGCCCGTGCAGGTAAGAGCAGTGGGGCCGGGTTGGGGGGGGTTCGGCAGACGACCATGAGGGAAAATGAAATAAATAATTAATTTTCCCTCGTCGTCGTATGTCGAAATCCACCCCACCCAGTCCCACTGCCCCACCGCTCTTAGCTGCATGGGCCACTGCTGGCCTCGAATGAACTTTAAATGACCAATGTAATGGAGAGCAAGAGCTGACCCAGGTCATAATGGACATTTATGGCCCCAGGGATTGATAATTGACATACAATGCTCTATGGGGGTAATATTCATTAACATCTTGAGTCAGAAATGAGCCTCAATTGCCCTACACTTGGCAGTGAAGGTCAATGTACCCAGGCAGCAATGCGCCTCTAATGCCGTAGCCAATAATGAGCACGAATGTGCCAGCCAGAGAGCAGTCATATCGATTCCAGTAAGTAACCAACACCAACTTGAAGAAGGACTAATACGGCTTAAAAGAGCCAGGCAGTATTTTACCAATGCACTAACGCCTATCAATGTCCAGCCTTAAATACTAATTATTGTGCCTGGTGTTTTACATCTCCATCTATGGTTAAAAGAGGCAAGGCAAATGTAGGAAATTGTCATGTAGGGGTTATGTTCCCTACAGGGAGTCAGTAGTTAGGGAGTGGAGGGAAAACAATGTTTTTGCTTAAATCGCTCCAGTTTATTGGAAAACTAGGAAAGATTGTATGCCAAACCACGTAATTATCACAAGAGTGTCATAGTTCCTCATTTCTGATGGTGTTTGCTTTTTTCATTTCTTCAGGTATTCTGGACAACATGGAGAGATCTGAAAAAAACAAGACAGATCACTTGTGTTTTCTTTCATTTTAAACATACTGATGCGCTGTCAGGAGCGAAACCCCCAACGATATAAAGCTCCCTATCCTATGATGTCTGCATCTCTCTGGCCTTGCCTGAGGGTTTCGGGGTGGTGTTCTGTGTTCTCCATCATGTACCCAAGGACAGGAGAGATGCTTCTTTTAAAACGTCCTAGCACGGCCTAATGCTGCATTGGTGCCCAATTTGTAATTGTGAAAAGGGAACAGTGACAGCTCTCTTTTGCCCAGCTTTTTTTTTGTCCATAAACGCCTGCTGGCCAGGGAAAAGCAAGGCAGTTAATATCAGCCAGGGTGCCCTGCTTGTAGCCAGGGTTCCTGTCAGTTGTGTCGTTCATCCTTCACTGGCATTTTTCTGGGTGTGAGGGATGACTGAGTCTACAGCCTCTGAGCCATGTTTGGGATATGTAAACAGGACACTGGGGCAACTGTCAAATTTCAGAGAATCCTTAACCTTCACAAATATGCTCAGATTGGAAACCCAATAAAGCTGTCCCAGTTCCCAGGATTTAGGAGCTCCCTTAACTACCCTTTTGCTTGGCGGGAAGTATTGGCGCCTCTAAAAGACTGGAGCAGAGCTGGGGGGGGGGGGGAGGGGACAAGTGCGGAGCCCAGGACACCCCTTGGCTTTAAGGCCACAGCATGGTAATCTAGGAGTTAATATTCATAGTGGGTCACATTCTCAGCCGTTGGCCAAAGCTAGGAAGCAGTAAAGTATAAAGAGTGCACAAACATGGGCAGAACCTGCCCACCCCTTTGACAAGGCTATGATCAAATATGTAGGTGGGCGGAATCATGATTGATGACCTCAGGAAACATCCATGGTCCCTTCAGAAATACCGTAAGCTTTTCAGATATTATGGGAGCCAGCAGGCAGTTAATTAATAAATACCTCCTAGCACTTTGGCAAGGCAAGTGGGTTTCAAGAATCCACCCACCCTTGGACAAGGCAGGGACAATGTCAATAGGGAAGGGAACACAATCTTCCCCGTGATCTGGGTGGGGCAGCGGTGATTACTCTTTTCACCTTGGCTATGTGGCATGGCTAGGGTGTGTTTTGAACCTCCCCTAGTCCTGGAAAGGCCAAATGGGATGGAGGCTTCTTCTATTTTCAGTCTCTCCCTGGCTTGACATTCAGGCCACTAAGAGATTTGCATAAGTGGGAAGGCACAAGGCCCACCCATTTATGCATGATACAACATTAACTCGCCAGGTCTGCTGTCTGTTTGTTTGTTCTTTTTCCTCCCAATGTTGGCAAACATGTGGATTTCTTTTCATAATATATATGGTGTTTTATCCTCTTAAAATTTAGATGAAACACTCTTTAGTAGTTTTATTGAGAGTTAATCAACCAATTTCTGTTGTTTTCATTAATTTCTTCTATGAACTTCTCAGCATCGTGCCATGCTTTTTAAAAAAAAAAAAAAACAATTGGGACATATTTCTCTTTCTTAACTTTTTTCCCGATGCAAAGTCCTAAGCACCTATGGTGATGAGAGAGAATTATTTGCCCTAAATTAGGCTTCAAGGTGTAAAATGGCTATTCACAGATGCAACCATGTTATTATTATTATTATGGTTTTTGTAGAGTGCAACAATCATCCCCTGGGGGACATCATGGCGCTAAAATGCTCATTGTCTTATTACAGAGGCCCTAAAATAGCACAGAATAAATAACATTAAGCCCTCAACAGCCAGGTCTTTTATTTCTTCCTAAACCCAAGGTGATCTTCAGTAAGACAAAGATCTAGTGGTAGCATATTCCACTGAGCCGCCGCCGGATACGAGAATGAGCGGCCTCCTGATCTGACCTTTTTTATTTGTTTTGTTTTAGCCAGCGCCAGATTGCCCGATCTTAGGTCTCGTGTTGGAGTGTAAAATTCTACTCTGGCTTGTAGAATTACTGGGCCCAACTTATGCAGTGCATTGTGCGCATGGCAAAGAAGTTTGAATTTATCTCTTTGATGCAAGGGCAGCCAATGCACGGTGGCCAAGCAAGCAGAGGCAGAGCTTTATCTGTCTTTATTACAGATTAATGTCACTGCTGAATTTTGTATCACTTGGAGTCGTGAAAACAAGTAGTCCACCATGCCCACATACAGAGCATTCCCATAGTCCAGTCTACTTGTTATGAGAGCTTGGACTATGGTTTTTCTCCACTTCACTGATATCCAGTTGAGTAGCCTCCTTAATAGTTTAAGAGTGCCAAAACATTTGCCACAAGTGACATTGACTTGTTCTTGCATGGATAATGAATTGTCTATGAGGACTCCAAGATTCTTTGCTACCTACTTGGCTCAGGAACAGAACCTAGTAGGGTCAGCCACCACGAGGAGTCCCAGATCAAATTATCTCCCCCACCGAAAAGTAGAATCTCTGACTTGTCTCTGTTCAATTTGAGGCAGTGGTTTGTCATCCACTTTGCTGTCTTAAAGAGGCAGTTTGTCAGTTTGTCTCTGGTTTCAGTGTGTCTTTCTCCTATTGCCATCACCAACTGTGTATCATCTGCATAGGGGGCGATATCGAATCCCCATTGTTTAATAATCTTTGCAAGAGAGGAAACATAGACATTGAAAAGTTTAGGGCTCAGAGATGAGCCCTGTGTGACTCCACTGTTGGCTAACTGGGGACGAGATTTAAAGAAGCCAAGCTGCACTGTATGTGTTCTATTTTTTATAAAGGAACTAAACCACTGTAAAGTTTTAGAGTGGAGTCCAATTTTGTGCAACTTTTTGATCAGTAAGGTCTGTGACACGGTATAAAAATCTGCGGAAAGATCTAGTAATATCAGGGCAGCAGCTTTTCCCTGATCTACTAGTGATCTAATGTTGTCCAACACGGCAAGAAGGGTGGCCTCCGTGCTATTTTTAGCTCTAAAACCAGTTTGAGAAGTGTCTAGCAAATCATTGCTGTCCAGATCAGCTGACCATTGACCAGTTTCTCCAGAATTTTGGACATATAAGGAAGCTGGGTAATTGGCCGGTAGTTGGAGAGAGTTGAGACATCGATACCGGATTTTTTTACCAGAGGAATTACTAGTACTTGTTTTGAAGAGTCCGGATATATTGCTTCAGATATAGAATGATTAAATATCTGAGTCATGCAAGGACTCAGTATAGAAGCCATATAGGAATTGATGAAATGAGGGCACGGGTCTAAGGGGGACCCGGATTTCACCTCTCTCATCAATTTCTCAACCTGCTCTTCTGAGATCCTATTACATGTTTCCAAATGAGCAATGCCATCGGGACTGGACCCTGTTTGTTCCCAATTAGTTTCATCTATGGAAGATTGTGTTGTGAATGTAGAGTACATTTTTGCAGTTTTATCATTGGAGAAATTACTATTTTCTTCACAATGGGCTACAGAGAAGGTGAGTGACTGAGAAAGACAGGTTGGGTTATCAAGCTCTGAAGATGAACAGCTATTATCTTCAATTCTTTTCACAAAATACTCTTTCTTTGCTAGTTTTAGTGCTTTGTGGTATTTATTTAGTTCCTCCTTATAAATGCTCTTGTCTATCATGTTTTTGGAGTGTCCCCACCTATGCTCGAGAGATCTGCAGTTTTACTTAGTTCAGGTGAATACAATTTTTCAGAAAGAGATCCTCTAGTTGGTTTAGTAGACTTCCAGGGAGCAATAAAGTCTAGGGAGTTCATAATGGCTGAATTTAAGTTTTCAAACTGATTAGCTAATGATGTCTTCTGAGTATAAGCATAAGTGGGTGGTGAAAAATGGTTTGTGACGGAGTCTGGGTTTATAAGACTCCATGGTCTTTTTAAGCTCGTTGTGGGTTTGGTACACTTTTTTATTTCTACAGGAAGAATGAACAAGAAGGAAATCAGAGAATGGTCAGTCCAAGTTAAAGGGTCAATTCCTAAGATTTTACTGGAATCAATGTTAGAAAAAAGGAGGTCCTTTGTATGTCCGGCTGCATGTGTAGGTCCAGTGACCCGTTGTTTAAGTTGAAAAATGTGCATATTATTCTCTAATTGTTTACATAAAGGATCTTCTGTTTTCTTTAAATGCAAACTAAAATCACCAATAACTAAGTACAGGTCACATTTTAAACAGAGATGAGAAAGCTGTGCGAGCAAATTGGCGCTAAACTGGGGATGATATCCTGGTGGTCTATAAATGACCGCTCCACCAAATACCTTCCGTTCTTTCATGGAGATCTGAAACCCCAGCATCTCACATTCAGTTAAAAGTCAGTCGTGTTCCATGGATCATATGTAAGACTCTTTAAAAATAATAGCGATCCCACCTCCCATTCAACCTATTCTATCGCATTTTAAAATCTTATAGTCCGTAGGCAGAGCCATCGTTAATTCTGGCTGGGTCATATCATTTAACCAGGTCTCTGTTATGAAAACTAAGTCTGGGTTAACATCTGAAATGCTGTTTCAGAGTTCAAAAATATGTTTGGGTAGTGACCTGGGATTAAAATAAGTGCATTTAAATGTCAAATCTGAAGGGCATCAGGATTCCGACATGGGCGGCTCTTTCTCTGACCAGCCTACCCATATAAATTTTGCACAAGAAAACGGTCCTTCGGTCCCATCCGGTGAGCCCTTAAAACAAGAGGATTGGTTGTTGGTAGAAGTAGTTCCTATCTCTAACAATGCTTCCCTTGAATATGTAATTCTTACTATATTTTCTTTTCCACGAACTGGAAGGGGTTCTGGCCTCTGGTCCCATTCAGATGCGGCGGGCACAGACGTGCTTGCCTTACACGTGCCTTTGGTGCGCCCGCTGCACGCGTCTGCTGTGCATCTTCGTCGCGGGCCTGCACATAAAGGCAGTATATGTGCATCCCTGTGCTCAAAAGAACTCTATTATGTTGTCAAAGCTGAGCACATGAAAATAAAATTCCACAGAGGAGAGACACCATACATGGAGCAGCACTGATGCCACTGCACGTCTTCTAATATACTGCATGCCTGTATTCTGGAGGGAGCAGAGATTGCAGATTCCATGCTCATTCAAAACTCCGCCTCCTGGGTCTGGCTGCTAGTAGATATTTGTCATTGGCAGCTGCTGCTCAATTGCATCAAAGGTTTTGTGTGGTGGGTGGATATTTTAACATTAGGAAGTGGACTGAGACTACAAAACACATTTTCTATCCAAATATCCTGCCAGTGGCTTAGTGAACCCTTCACTTCAGCATCTAAAGCAACTTAGGGGAGCTGCCAAAGGGACGAAAGCCCGGCAAGCTGGGACACAGTAAAAGCCTAATTAGTGCTGCATGGCTGCCCTTCTGTGTGCAGGTCTGCTGTTGACGATGGAAGCTCCTAAATAAATATTCACAGGAATGTATGTTCCACAGTTAAGCAGGAGTCTAGGACTGACAAAAGATATAAATACTGCTTTGGAGCTGGAGAACCAGGTTCGAGTCTCGGTGTCGACTCAACATTCTGTGATTCTCGGGTAAATCACTTAGGCGCAGATTTATTAAGCATTGTGTTGCCCTTGCGCCACACCCTGCGTGGCTTGATAAATTGAGGGTAATGCAATGAAGCGCAAATCACTGCATTGTGTTACTCTACCCCAGGGAGGCGTTTCATGGAAAGATTTACCATTACTGGTAGACTTGGGAATACATCACAATGCTACTCCTCCACAGGAGAGGTGTACTGAGGAGAACTATCTTTATTTCTCCTCGTTTTTCTTTCTAAGTGAGCTGTATTGTGCAACACTCATAGAAAGAGAAAAATGCCTCTGAGGATTGTATTTATGCAGGAAGGTGCCCCTTCCTGCACAAATACACTCCTGTCTGCAATGCAGGCACCCTCGCACCATGGCCCAAGGGTGCCTGCGTTGGCGCTAGGCAGCAGTTTATGTGCCAGTGCAAGGAAAGGACCCGAATGCGCCATATAATGGTAAATACAGCATATTCTTGCATTTTCCTATCACGTAGCATAGCGCAATAAGGTGGCTTGCTGCACTGCATGATTTTTTGATAAACGGGCCCCTAAATCTCCCAGGGCCTACAAAAAAAAGCTAGTTTGCGCTGTATAAAACTGCAAAAAATATATAAATAAATTACAAAAATTATGAATTGGATGAAAGGAGAAAGTGAGGCAGAGATGGAAATGACACCAAAAAGTAATAAAGCAAAAGAAGGAAAAATGTAGCGATGAAGGAAAACCTTCTGCAGGGGTGATTGTTTATGTGCAGGAAGGGAGACCTTCCTGCACATAAACACTCTTTACAGGCGATTTGCTGTTTCTATGTGTGCGCAGCACGCATGAAAAGACCAAAATACGTGGAGAAATAAAACATTTCTCCTCATATTGCTTGTTTAAGAACAGGTATTTCCTGGTCTTATTTTTGTCTCTGCCCCATAACTTGCAAATATGGGGCAGCGTCAAAAAGCAATGGGTGTTGCGGCGGAACGCTCACAGCAACACCCATTGCCCACCCCTTTGCCGCAGCAGACTTCACTTCTGCAGTAAGCAGCTTATTTAGAATGTGGCGTTAAGCCACGTTAAGTGGCTTAACACCACCTTGAACATATTGGGTTGAGAGCAACGCCACCAGGGCGTCAGAAAAAGTGACGCTCCGGTGGCGTAAGGGGCTTGTAAATATGGCCGAACTGTTTCTAGAAGGAGGAGGAAAACCTTCCTCTGGCCCAAACACTCCTCTCCTGATCTTCCAGTGACTGTCGGACTCACTCGCTTGGTTTATACTCGGTGCCTTAGTGGCATGGTTCAACGTGGAGGATATTTTCATTTTCTGAGTACTTCCTTGTACTTAGCACACGTACTAAAATGCTAATGGCTTTTAGCCTCCGGTTGCGCCAATGTCAACTCTATGGCTTAACGTTAAAGTATTTTGAGCCTTTCTCCTCCATTGCCCACTCCTCTCTTTTTACGTACAGTCAACTCTTTCCAAAGAAGTGGTTATGTCACACCCGGTGCTCAGAAATGCCACAAAGCTGCAGCTGCTTTAGGTAAGTGCTTCTCGTTATCCTCCACAGGTCTGGTGACAATTAGGAATCCCTCGTTAGAGGTGTTTCAGCTCCAGCCTGAAATCAATGCTGTGCAGTTATCCTTCATTTAAGATGCAGTGGGCTACCTCAGTCCATTTGAAAGGCATGCCGACTTTCTTTAAAGTACACCAATTCTATGGGAAAAGAAGTGCGAACCATGAGATACAGGGCAGTCTTACTGGCAGGTAAGACTGAAATGACATGCTGTCTCCCAGTCCGATGGGGAAAACGTGGAATCAGTTGATAAAAAAACATTTGTAGTTATCGCAAACATGCAGTAACAATATTTGTCCTGGGCAGTTTCCCTGCCTGATGGTATCATGGAAATTGGAGAGAGAGGCTATCAGTGTTTTACTGTGACTTAAACAAGAGCTGCTCCAATATCCTGACAGTGCACTTGCCAAGGTTTAAGAAAAGCACTTGAATAGAGTGATCAGATGACTCCATTCCACCGGAACACAACTTTCCCAGTTCTGGGTTTTGACATAACATATCAATGTATACTTGGAGCTGAGGTCTTTGTTCCTTTTAAGTGAGCCAATTGGGCTACTAGACCTGATGAACTAGGATATATAAAAGCAGAGCCCAGGAATGGCAAAGTGGTGTCCCGTAGACCTACAACTGAAGCATCTACAATATTGTGATTTGCTCTCCCACATAGTGCCCATAAAACAGATGAATGGTGCTGGTGCATAATCTAAAATTCTGATGCAGATTGTGTTTTCAACTTTTTCTTGGTAGTCGTTGTAGTTGGTGGGTGTTACCAGGGTTCACACACAATTTGTCAGGATGCAAATTAGGCTGTGGCACAAACCAAAACGGTGGTTTCACCCAGAGACCACCTGCAAGGTAAGTATAAACATATATGATTGGTTTGTGCTCCTTTTTGTTCATATAGATTTATAGGGTGAATACATCCCCAAATTTTGTTCTGAACGTCTTATATACAGAAAGAGTTGAATACTCGTTTGCGGTGGTCTTTTTTATTTGAAGACATGTGCTAGAACAAAGAACAGCCGACACGTGTTTCGCCCAGGGGCCAGCAGGCCAGGGCTTTCTCAAGGCTGATTTAGGAGAATACGAGTAATGAGAAATAGATGAATCCAAGGGATCGACGTGTCATAGGGTGGTAAACGGAGAGAAAGGAATCAAGAGGTGAGTCAGAGACAGGTGAAGAGAGGAGAAAAAAGAATGCAGAAAAAAGAATATGTGGAAAGAGGTGGTTAGGGAAAAGACGAGAAAAGGTTGAGAAATTTGTAAGTGAAACCCAATAGAGAACATGGTATGAGAAAGTATGATTAGGGGGAGAAAACTCAAGAACTCAAGAAGACACAGAGCCCCCGAGCAGCTATTGTTCATTTACCAGGTGCCGTTCGGGCATGGCACTTACCAAACTGCACGCATTCAGTTTAAAAATGGATTAATAATAATGAATAGGTGTGCATCCCTACCTTTGCAAATCAACTTCAGAATTAGGCCACGCTTTGCCAGCATGGTTCTGTAGAAATGTGCAATACACAACAGAACAGTAACAGGACTATAATTTATGTAAAATGTTTGTAAATGTGGAACAATACTAAAACATTTAGTGGTCTTCACACAGGTACAAAAATGACCCCTTGTACATTATAAAGAAATTGTAAGTCACTAACCAGTTGCATGAGCATATAGAGGAAAGAGGCCAAAGTTCCTTATAGAGTTGTGGAATTCAGAGGTGACTTGCAACATTCTTTTGATGTATGGCAGGGGGTATTTTACTCCTTATAATACAGGGTCATGGAATGGCCCTAACCACAAGCCACTTTAATCATTGTTCCCTTGTTCTTTCATAGTCACTGCAGACATGAAGAATAAAATAAGATCCTCTATTATGAAATTAAGCACACAACTTTAACTTTGCAAAACGATATTAGAATCAGTTTAATATAAATCAGATTTAAAAAATGCTGTGGATCAGATTGCATAGAAAACTGTGGAAATTCTACATCTCCTGTAATGACATACAGCATGGAAACAAATAAACTTGTTGCCACAAATATCTCCCTTCTACTGATCACATTAAAAAATACATCAGAAGAATGAAAAAACAATTTGTTTTTTCATTTTTAAATTAGAGCTGCAAGTAAGGTCTATGACCTACATTTCTCCCTGGCTGCTGGCACCAGCAGTAGGAATTGTTACATTAGAACTCAACTAAATAACTTATTACAACTAAGCAGTTGCATTATGTCTTTATTACAGGTAAGTAGAAGCGTCACAACTCATCAGTAATAAGGAAATTAGAGACAAGGTTATGAACATGGATTGCAGGCTTCCATTCATTATAAATTGCTAGTGTGGAGCAGTATCTGGGAGAATGCTGCACTGGCAGTCCACATATATACGGACTATGTATGAGTAAGTGTGAAATTGACCACTATTATAACTTTTACTCGGTTCTTTATATACCCTCGGCAGAGCACATATGGCCATAATGTTACTCATATATTAAAATTTTCTTATAAACGAGAAGCATCTATAAGTTTGTAATATTCTCTATTTCATGCACCACACAATAGTGCGACAAATGAGGACTCCTAAGCCTTATTTACAACTTAAAAAATGTTTGTTTTCAACTATAAAAATATTTTAATGCATTTTCCTAAGTATTAAACAGAATACCAAATAAAATAGATGACTTGACTGTAAGTTACCAATCACTTACACAAAACCCAAATAGTTTTTATGAAAGCAAAAGTTGTCGAATGTGAGCCTGCCAGATTCTAGTGAGAGGTTGACAAATGCCCTGGCCAGACTGGGACCAGCAACCAACCGTGGCAATTCCGCTCGATCAGCCCGGGTGGGGGGGCATGGGGTGGGGGGTGGAGATGCTACTAAGAAGCTCCGGTCCCAGGGGGGTGGCGAGAGAGGGCGGGTGCTAATGTCGAGCACCGCTGCTGCATTTGTTACAGGGGACTGAAAACCGGCCGCCTATAACAAAACCGTCCCTCAGGGGTCAAAAAACCGCCCCACACTCTTCCAACCCACCAGGAAAACGCCTGGTGCCCACTACGGCCAGTCCGGCCCTAATTACGATCCTTTTGCAAACACTTGTGTGATGTTTATGTCTCCTGAAATTTACTGGATCGTATAAAGTTTACACCCTCCATCAAATTTCCACTTGCAAAAGTTTCTGGAATTTAAAGAGGGGTGGGAGGGAGCCTGGCTTAATTTGTTAAAGCATAAGTGCCAGGGCCCAAAGTTTTGCTCAGAAGCCTGCAGCCAGTCCTGGTGCTGAATACCAAGCTAAGTAGTCTTGATTTCACTGCATGCCTCTTTAATCCATCACCAGACACCACCAGGCTCTTCATTTCACTCTTGAAGGTTATTTTACATCATTATTTTCACCTACCGTCACTGTTTTTTTGTCTTTCTCTTCCTCCTTTTTTCTTCTTTTTGAGTTTTTCTATCTCTTGCTCTGGATCAAAGTCTCTTGAGGAAAAATAAGTGTTGGTCCCCAAAAAACATTGCTGGTGGGCTCCACCTGCATCGACCAGCGCAAATAAAGCACACGGAAAAAGGCCCTCTATTTACAGACACAGGCAGATTTTGATAAATAATTATAAATATAATTTAAACCTAAAAGTCATGATGTTTCCTAGAGAATAAGGGACAATAACATTTGCTAGAAGAAAACCTGCACATATGTGAATACTCTAATGCAAGAGTGTGGCGGAAGAACGCTGTTCTAGTTGGGCAAACGTTGTCTGGAAGCAACTTCCTTCACCAGAAAGAAAGAATGACGGAAACTTAAAAGAGAAAATATCGTGACTGTTCACTGCAGAGCTCTGATTATGTGTGGCTCTTGATTTCCAGCTAGAGATCAGTGCCTAATTTGAGCCTGTGGTGTTGGCACCAGCTATAGTAATTGTCCACCACATGGTGGCGCTGTCGGAGATGAGCACAACAGCTGTGTTTACCAAGTCAAATCTCATTGAAAATGAATAATAATAGCCTCTCACACCATTACTATAGCTTTGTGTGGCCTGAAATAGTTTGAATTGTCACACTTGTAGGAGTGCGACGGTTAGGTGTTATGTTGGCATTGTTATTGGCAGCGCTGACAGGGCCAATGCGTGGTGTAGGCTGCTGTGGCCTTCTGAGAAGGGCTGTGGCACTTATTTTTTTACAAATTAAGCACTGCTGGAAATTCTAAGCAATGAAGGCCCTGTTGGCAAGAAATTGTCCCATATTTTGCTAATCGCAGTGAAACCTATTCTTGCTGCAACAAACCAGATTCACTCCAATCTGGCAGCTCTTTAGGAGGCATCAGGACAATTAATGTTGAAAACGTTGAAAAAGTAAAAGGTTCTAGTTTCGCCATTACGAGGGGAACTCTTTTGGCGACAGAGAGAAGAATTTGGAAACTGAGATAACAAGAAAGCTTGGTTAACCTTTTGTCCTCATTGAGATGGCTGATGAATAAAAGTGGTCTTTAAGGGAACCTTTCCCTGTTCTCAAAGAATTAAATTTCCAGAGGCTTCAATTAAACATAGAAATACCTAGCTCACACAAAGGGGCCGATTCCGATCTCGGCCGGTAGGGCTCCGAATCGGATTCGGCTTTACCGGATCCGATTCGGAGCCCTGTTTCCCGACCGAACCGTACGCGGGTCCGGCCGAGCGAGTACGATGCGAAATCGCCGACCGACTCGTCCGGGCGTCCCGACCGCTCCGACCGACTCGCTCCCGGCTCGAACCGCTCCGACCGACTCGCTCGGACTCGACTCGCACCGCGCAATGGAGACGTTTCCCGGCCGGGTAAGTACGATGCGCGCCGCGAGCAGTCCGACCGAGCCGCGCACTCCGGCTCGTAAGAGCTGTCGGAGCCGTACTTTGGGGGTCCGTGTCGGACCCCCTGTACGCGTAGCCGCGCGAGTCGCACACAGGGGGACCCATGGGTCCCCCTACCTGTGCGTGTACGGCGCGAGTCGCTTCGCCGCGTACCCGCTGTAGGGGGCGCCCTTGTCCGACTCGCACCCATTGAGTCAATGGGAGCCCGCGTACGCGTTGTACGACCGGCTCCCATTGACATCAATGGGAGTCCGACCGACTCGAGTCCGATAACATACGGACGCATCGTACTCGTTCGGTCGGACTGCACGGGTCCGATTCGGTCGGAAATCTCTCCGGGTCCGGCTCGGTCGGAGAAATTTCCGGCCCGAATCGGAATCGACCCCAAAAGCTTTAGCACTCAGTTAGTGATAGACCATCTTCCAAAGCATCACTTGTTTGTGCTGGTGGTGGACACAGTGGACGTTTTTGTGGACCTTGACATATTTTAAAATAACCAACTTTGACACAGAGCAAGAGGAAAAAGGCAGAAAAGGTAGGAAGAAGGAGGAAGAGAAAGATACAGAAACAGTAACAACGCTAGAAAGGTGGACAGTCAAAATATCGATTTTTAAATATCGAACCACAGTTATATAGAGTTTTAAATATCGTAGGGACAAAATATCGAAGTCAAGAATATCTACAACCAGAATATCGAAGTTAAGGTAAGAAATATCGATGTTGCAAATATCGATGTTAGTAATATCGATAGTTAAATTATCGATGTTAATAATATCGATATTTATATGAGTGTTATGTATTTTAGTATGTATTTAATATGTATGTGTTCTATATTTTTTGTTAAGTATTGTACTGTTTTTCTAAATATATGTATAAATTTTTTAGAAATTAGTAATTTTTTTTAAAGTAAATTTTGCGTTTTAGTACCGTAGCGGGTTGTGGGTTTATAGGGGAATAGGGTGGGAAGTATTTTAATTATAGTAAATTAAATAATAATTTTTAGGAACTATTAATTTATTTTAATTAAATTTTGTGTTTTATTTCTGTAGCGGGTTGTGGGTTTATAGAGGAATAGGGTGGGAAGTAATTTAATTTTAATTAAGCAATTATTAATTTTTAAATATTGTTATTAATAATTAATTAATTGTTAATTAATTATTAATTGGTACTTAATTATTATTAATTGATAATTATTTTATTTGTATTAATTTATTATTGGAGTGGGTTGTGTGTTTTTAGGGGAATAGGGTGGTAAGTAAATTATTTGTAATTAAGTAATTAATTAAGAAAAATTGAGTATTGATAATTAATTTTTTTGTTAATTAATTATTAATTGGTTCTTAATTTTTATTAAATATTATTTATTGGTATTGATTATTTTTTGTTAATTAATAATTGGTTCTTAATTTTTATTACATATTATTTATTGTTATTGACATTTTTTAAATTTAATTATTAATTGCAAATTAATTTTATTAATTGATTAATTGAAAATTGATTTAATTGTGTGAAATTTTATGTGGAGTGTGTTGTGTGTTTATTGGGGAATAGGATGGGAAGTATTTAATATTATTAAAGTAATTATTATGTTTGATATATTTGTAGTTTTTTTTTTCTTCTAAATTTATTAATAAATCATTATTTAATTACAATATTTATTTCATTTATATGTATGTTATTTTTAACATCTACATTGTCCAACGCTTTCCCTACTGTTGCACTCTCTGGAGTGGGAATTGTAATTTTTACCCCTACGCTATCCAACCCTTTCCCTACTGTTGCACTCACTGGAGTGGGATTAGTAATTTTTACCCCTACGCTATCCAGCGCTTTCCCTACTGTTGCACTCTCTGGAGTGGGAATAGTAATTTTTACCCCTACGCTATCCAGCGCTTTCCCTGCTGTTGCACTCTCTGGAGTGGGAATAGTAATTTTACCCCTACGCTATCCAACCCTTTCCCTACTGTTGCTCTCACTGGAGTGGGAATAGTCATTTTTACCCCTACGCTATCCAGCGCTTTCTCTACTGTTGCACTCTCTGGAGTGGGAATAGTAATTTTTACCCCTACTCTATCCAGCGCTTTCCCTACTGTTGCACTCTCTGGAGTGGGAATAGTCATTTTTACCCCTACGCTATCCAGCGCTTTCCCTACTGTTGCACTCACTGGAGTGGGAATAGTAATTTTTACCCCTACGCTATCCAGCGCTTTCCCTACTGTTGCACTCTCTGGAGTGGGAATAGTAATTTTTACCCCTACGCTATCCAACGCTTTCCCTACTGTTGCACTCACTGGAGTGGGAATAGTAATTTTTACCCCTACGCTATCCAGCGCTTTCCGTACTGTTGCACTCACTGGAGTGGGAATAGTAATTTTTACCCCTACGCTATCCAGCGCTTTCCCTACTGTTGCACTCTCTGGAGTGGGATTAGTAATTTTTACCCCTACGCTCTCCAGCGCTTTCACTACTGTTGCACTCTCTGGAGTGGGAATAGTAATTTTTACCCCTACGCTATCCAACGCTTTCCCTACTGTTGCACTCACTGGAGTGGGAATAGTAATTTTTACCCCTACGCTATCCAGCGCTTTCCCTAATGTTGCACTCTCTGGAGTGGGAATAGTAATTTTTACCCCTACGCTATCCAACGCTTTCTCTACTGTTGCACTATGTGGAGTAAGTATATATATTAATTTATATGTATATGTTTAATTTATTTTAACATTTAATGTATTAGTTATTATTTTTAAATATTTTTAACTATATTTCTTTTAATTATATGTATTATTTACTTAATTTTACATTATTATTAAAACATTTAAAAAAACGATATTTTTAACTTCGATATTTTTGACAACTATATATTTTTTTCGATATTTTTGTACTTACCTTTATGTAGATTGGACTTCGATATTTTTGACTTCTATATTTCTGTGTCGATATTTTTGTAGGTCGATTTTCTGTCCGTCGATATTCTGTCATACATTCCGCTAGAAAACAATGTTGCTAAAGATCTTGCAGTAGTGAGATAAAGAGACAGGAAGCATATGGTGGAGGAAGCTTGAGGTGGGATCAAGGCTAGATACAGTGTCGTCTTAAGGAGTTTGGGTGCTCCTGGCAAGATATTTATTTTTTATAGAAAACATTTTTTTTTTTTTACCCATTTTCTGCAAATTCAACCCCGCGTGATTCCAACAATACTAAATAATATGTTAAACTTTAACAGAGTCACATGAAAACAATTCAGATATGTCTTTCCAGGGACCAAAAAAATCCTTTAAATGACCCAGGGTAGAGAAACTGAGCTGACAGAAAAGGAGAGAGGGTTAGGTAGAGCACACAATTGTAAAACATTGAAACAGTTCAGAATCTCGGGCGGCCTTGAAAGTTGAGGGCCCTGGGCAATTGGCCATTTTGCCCATGCCTTAAAGCGAACACCGGCCTTCGGCAGCTCCCGCAGCTTCTCTTAAGAAAAACTTTGAAATTCCTGCTGTTTTTTTTCCTTTACAAATGAAGCACTGACTAGGGGTGAGCTCTTGACCAAGTACTGGCCAAAACTCTTGCGCTTGGAAGCACAACTGCACATTTCGCCCACAACTGATGCACATTTGAACATTCAAAATGCTTTGGGAGAGAATAAATAGTTTCTGAAACGAAGTTGCAAAGAACCGCAGCAGGCAGCTGCTGCCTCGGCGCCAGGTAATGAGGACAGAAAGTTGGCACTAAGAAGGACTGTTGCTGCTGTGGTCCCAAGCAGCTGTTCTACACATTCTCTCAAGGCCCTGAAAGCCCTGTGATTTCTCTTTTCAAACCCTTTAAAGAGCTGTCACATTAGAACCATTATATCAATTTAAAGCATCCCCGGAGTTAGTGGTAATTAAAGTAATTTTTTCTCAATTGCCAATCATGCAATTCTAAAGTGCATCATCTTTCTTGTTAAACAACATTTTTTTCTGAAGATCTTTTATTTTTTCGTCTTTTATTTAAAGAGTATGAGATAAGAGTATTCCTGTGCTCATGGAGTTGGGAGTTGCAATGGACAGCCATACTGGAAAATCAAAAGCAGATAACGGCCAGTTGTTTCTGTATCTTTGAAACACTGAATTATGAATGGCGAGTTGTTACAGAATGCACAGAAAAAATGGTGAGAAATATATCTGCTCAATTTCTGGAGGAAAAAAAATATTGTAGTTAATAACCTCGGTTTGTAAATACTTTTCGACTTACTTATTGTGTAAATTGCTCTGCTACAAAACAATATCCACAGGAAATAATGATAGTGGCCATTATTTTTACCTTTAGAACCCTATTGCATGCAATACCCAGTATCCCACATAGCTTTATTTTTAGAATGCTATGCAATACCTGACTGTTAATTAGAAAAAATAAAAACCTATGAGTAATTAATTTGTGTAGAGTATCAGTGCTAGATGAGCGATATATCTCTGGGTACTAACATTTTGTGTTGGCATTTCGTGTTGACTGATTACTGCTGTGTCAGTGAGTTCCCATAGTCATTCCACTGGGTAGCTGAATTCAGTTCAGAAGTGAAGCCAGAACACCCTAGTGTTTATTTTAGGCGTTTTCTAGAATACAAAACGTGTAGCCTTTCAGCCACTTCAGAGTTCTTTACTACACATGATGACTGTGCATGCTGAGCATAGATACCTCTGGAGTAAAAAGATGGCATTAATGCCCTTAAAGTCTGGTTGAGGGATGCAGAAGGCTCTCTCTGCGAAGGTATAATCTCCCAGTTCCCTTTTACATATCATGGATACCCCAAATCTGACGGAGGTTTCTCCACCAGAGACCCGCCAAGCACAAACAATGTGTGCGGGCAACTGACACCTAACTTTAACATAGTGTGGCATGGTTGACGCGTGACTGTGGGGCCCTTGAATGCAGTACCCTCTAAGGTATCCATCAGATCCCTCTTTTGTCAGGTGGTGCTTGTGTGCCTCAAGGAAGGTAATCCTAGTGATCACTTTTGTGTAATGGGACAACTGGACCTTGCGGAATCCTATGATTCATCCCGTACATGCACAACGGTGTGGAGGAAATGCCATGGACGAAGTGGCTATGCTTGATTTGGACTCCCACCAATGCCCTGCAAGGCAGCCAGGTTATCAGTGGTGGCTCCTCTGCTAAGGCGGAGGAGCGTCGCCCTACTGCTTTTCAGCAGTGTGAATAAAGGAAAAATAAAATTATAATAACTTGTTGTTATTATCATTTTATTTGTTCCTGTTGCGGCAGCTTTGCGGGGCGGGCGGGGCTGCTCTGCTCTCAGAGCAGGGCACTCTGTAAGTGATGGGCACTCTGTAAGTGTGCATGAATGTTTGGCCGGCTGTCTTGGGCCGGCCAAACAGTCATGCGCACTTTGCATGTTCTCCACCCAGGCTGCATTACAGTCTGGGTGGGGAACATGCCCAGGCTCCCAGTACCTACCAGAGCGCCTAACCACAGAGCTCAGACCAATCACAACGCTGCACTGCAGCGTTGTGATCGGCTTAGGGGAGCCTGCCTGCTCTGTTGTTGTTCCTGTGCCGGGACAGACTTGGAGAGACAACGGTGGAGAGACGCAGCGAGACGCGGCGAGGAGGTACATTTTTTTCATTACCCCCTGTCCCCCCGCCCTCTGCCCTGCCACCCCCAATCTGTGCCAGCCGCCACTGCAGGTTATACCAGAGCTTAAACATGGCAGTGCTTGCTCTGTCAGGTTGATGTGCACCACAGCCTTACCATTCCCCTGTCTTGGCCGGGCCACTCCTGTAATTGACGGTAATTATCTCTGTCCACCATGGATGGTGGGATGGTGTTGATGATTTTATCCCAAATGGAGGCAGCAAATCCACCAAGGTTTAAGGAGTACCTAAGTCTGAAGTCGAATGGCTAGATTCCACATTTTGAAATAGTCATCTTGGCTTTCTGAATTAAATGTTGAGTATATAGCTGTTCTGGGTATGTAGGTTGGTATTTAGCTTAATGTTATTGATAGTTTGCTTTGGGTACGGTCGATCGAATATTGGGGACAAAAACCAATCAGAGCCCAATGATTGGGTATCACTTAGTCATTGAGGGCCTCATTTATGAGAAGTGGTGCATAGCTGCATCAAAGCAGCGATGCGACCCTTCTCAGTGCACCCTCCTTGCAACATGATGGATGGGTCATATTTACTGTATGATGCATTATGTCGCAAGGAATGACAGATACGTCAGTATTAATGACGTATCTGTCAGCGCAAAAGTGGCTCATTACTGGGGTCTGTTTGAAAACAGATGCAACTCCAGCAATGTGTCCTTTCACATGGGGCAAGCCCCATGTGAAACGGCCTGCATCACCCTTACGACTGCCATGAGGCAGGCGTAAGGTTTTGAAGCATTGGCGTCCTAGAAGTGACGCAGTGAAATCTTATAGATTTCCCTGTGCCACTCCTACGACCCTTTCTTGCGGTGGAATGCCCACCCTGCATACATTATACCTGACGCAGGTATAATGTAGCGCAGGGGTTTTCAAATTGACGCATCTGCGTAGATGTCACTTCGTAAATATGGCGCAACATGCCGCATTATTTACGCCGCCGCAGCATCACTAAAAGTGACGCAACAGCAGCGTAAATGAGACGCGGGCCTTCATGAATAAGGCCCCAAATCTATTGTTCTCAGTTTTCATGTAGCCCTAGTGAAAATTTCAGTTTTCAGACGTTTTCAGAAGAGTATTAATTTGGCTGCGCTCCAAAAGACATGACTAATGTATAGGCGAGTCTGTGTCAATAATCTATCACTGATCTCCTCCTCTTTCTTTGCAACTTGAATTTCTTCTGGCAGATAGTTCAAATAGTCTTGTTTTGATGTTGTTGGGTGTCAGTCACATACAGTATGGAATCCAAGCCCTTGTTCCAGAATCCCTTATGCTTGTTACCAAAACATTTAACCGGATTTTGGCACTTACTGGGAGTTAGTGGATTGGTTTTAAGGCAAGGGTAACATGGTGGATTTCCTTCTAGATTAACACAACCTTACTGCTTAATTATTTACTCACTAAAGTTCATAACTAAGATCTAGGTATGTCTATGTCCATCACATAACAATCGTTTAGTCATGGTCAATTCTTTGCAGTGGTTCATAAGGAGCAGAGGTAGGACTTTGATGAGCGGAGTGATACAAGATGTCACATTTTGGCCCGCTGATAGCAAACCTCCAAATAACAGTCCATTTAAATAACATTTCATAAAATAATAATCCAGTACACCATATTTCCCAATCCCAGCCAGCCTACTAACCATTATAACATAATTTCCCCCAAACAATTGATCTTTTCTATACATAATCATGCATGCGTCCACACACGTGAAGGCATCTTCAAAGGTTTTAAATACCTTGTCCTTTTTCAATACACTTAATTTAATTCTTCACATTCTGATTGATACCCCAAAAATCAACAATCAAACAATCAAAAATCCATGCATACAATATGCTTTCTGTCAAGAAAGGCTACGTCGTCAGCTGATTTTCTCAATTCATTGAGAGTAATTTGCATGGTCCTCTGATGAAACAGCCCATACTGATATCCCAGAACTCAAGACAAGATTTCAGCGTTTGAAAGTCTTTTCTGATCTTTATCCTATCATTTAAAAATCTTGGTGAATTAAGATTTTTGCACAGAATTCCAGGAGCAATGGGTGGTGCATGGGGTCCTGATCACCATGACATGCTCAAACAGAAGTACTTTAAAGCTGAGTTGAACAATGATTTTTACAATGAGCCTTATCTATCTCAAAGGGTTTGGAGAATGGGGCTAAGGCAGGTGGGATGTCAAGTTCTTTGAGAACTTCATGGGAAAGAGGTAAAATAATTTTGGAGTTACATTATGGGTCCTTTGACCTGTAGATCAAATATGTTTGATGTAGAGGAACATATAGTATGAGAGAAGTTAGCAAAATAGTTATAGAAGTAAAATCATGTAATCGCAGACGCAATCTGGCTTTTCAATTAAATACTCAAACAACAAAGGAAGTGAGAGGGTGGGCATCTCAGTGTAATGATCTCCCTATTATAAAACACAAGTTACCCGGAAATGATCAGAAGGCAGGCTCTAACGAGATTACCTGTGTCAAAGAGAATGCCCATTCATGTATGTGTGCCAAGAAATCTTTTAGACAAACCCTCACACACGTACAACGATGTCATGCTTCAGTTTGGCTGGGGGACGGATGGGCGCACTCATTGGCTTCAAGAGCATCAAGGAGGAAATATTGAGCTTTATTGTGGTGAGATGGGGGATCTATATGAGAGAATAAAAATCCCTTCCAGTAAACCCCTTCTTATCAGTTTATTCCAGGCTGCATTACTGTGGGATATTAAAAACAGTGAATGTAGGAATAAATGTGCATATTGACTCCCTAGTCCCTTAAGTGCACATGTTTCAGCTTTTCTTATGGCCCTTATGGGGTCTGTGGCCATCCTCGGGACTGAGATCCGTCAGTTCTACGACTCTCATCCAACATTCATTCTCATATACACATATTATTGATGTGTACAAATTAGTGATTCTGCCTGTGGATATAGCCCTGTTATCTCTGTGTAGTACTCAAATGTAGGGTGTATACCATTTTAAGGTTGTATGGTCCTAGTGCACCCTGTAGTAACACATTTGTCAAGGGAGTCACTGGCATTTGGCCTACCATGAACCCGCTGCATCTGGATGTACCCTTCATCCATGGGGTGATATACACCCTCCACTGGGGTACTACAAGACTGATTTGCATATAGCTGGGTCTGAACTGGGGTGGCGAAGTGAGCTAAAGAACGATGATGGATTCAACCCAGATCTGTGACTGGGGGTGAGTGTCTGAAACATTTCAGCACTCCATCCATCATCTCCTTGTGTTTGCTTTGTTCGCCCTAAGTTGACAGGGTATGCCCAGATGTGGGTCCCTTTGCCACTGGATTCAAGCTAGCCTGGCTGATGAGGGCTGTTAGCCCGAAACCGGTCCCAGGATGCTTGTTTCTGGTCCAGGGAAGACATGGCTTGGCAGTTCGGGCTGGACTGTTCCCATGAGGCACAGGGTCAAGACTGATTTGCATATAACTGGGACTGAACTGGGGTGGCGAAGTGAGCTAAAGAACGATGATGGATTCAACCCAGATCTGTGACTGGGGGTGAGTGTCTGAAAAGTTTCAGCACTCCGTCCATCATCTCCTTGTGTTTGCTTTGTTCGCCCTAAGTTGGCAGGGTATGACCAGACGTGTGTCCCTTGCTCACTTTGCCACTGGATTCAAGCTAGCCTGGCTGATGAGGGCTGTTAGCCCGAAACCGGTCCCAGGATGCTTGTTTCCGGTCCAGGGAAGACATGGCTTGGCAGTTCGGGCTGGACTGTTCCCATGAGGCACAGGGTCAAGACTGATTTGCATATAGTTGGGGCTGAACTGGGGTGGCGAAGTGAGCTAAAGAACGATGATGGATTCAACTCAGATCTGTGACTGGGGGTGAGTGTCTGAAAAGTTTCAGCACTCCGTCCATCATCTCCTTGTGTTTGCTTTGTTCGCCCTAAGTTGGCAGGGTATACCCAGACGTGGGTCCCTTGCTCACTTTGCCACTGGATTCAAGCTAGCCTGGCTGATGAGGGCTGTTAGCCCAAAACCGGTCCCAGGATGTTTGTTTCCGGTCCAGGGAAGACATGGCTTGGCAGTTCGGGCTGGACTGTTCCCATGAGGCACAGAGTCAAGACTGATTTGCATATAGCTGGGTCTGAACTGGGTGGCGAAGTGAGCTAAAGAACGATGATGGATTCAACCCAGATCTGTGACTGGGGGTGAGTGTCTGAAAAGTTTCAGCACTCCATCATTTATCTCCTTGTGTTTGCTTTGTTCACCCTAAGTTGGCAGGGTATGCCCAGACGTGGGTCCCTTGCTCACTTTGCCACTGGATTCAAGCTAGCCTGGCTGATGAGGGCTGTTAGCCCAAAACAGGTCCCAGGATGCTTGTTTCCGGTCCAGGGAAGACATGGCTTGGCAGTTCGGGCTGGACTGTTCCCATGAGGCACAGGGTCAAGACTGATTTGCATATAGCTGGGACTGAACTGGGGTGGCGAAGTGAGCTAAAGAACGATGATGGATTCAACCCAGATCTGTGAATGGGGGTGAGTGTCTGAAAAGTTTCAGCACTCCGTCCATCATCTCCTTGTGCTTGCTTTGTACTACACCGAGATTACATGTCAACCTTAAGGAGTCGTCATAATCCTACAGTTCTACATTAGGCACCACATTTTATCCCGCATCATATCTATTTTAAATATGAATAAGAGCACTAGCCAATGGTGTGACATTGTAAGCCACTTAAAAATTAGCAGCAGCAAGGAGGCACACCTACGTCCCTTCTCCAAGACCTGCTATCTGGAAGCATTTATAACCTCCCAGATGTAAGGAAAAGACTTTCACCCTGATTCAAGTGGACGGGGAAAGTCCAAGCTATTTATTGCACCTGGTAAATTTCAATACCACAGAGTCCCTTCTACACCAGGTGGCTAAATATTTCCTATTCTTATTTTTTCTGTGAAAAATGAGGAATTACATGCAGTATTGATGTTGTCGATACCAACTTCTGCATGAATCAGAATTTGCCGTATATTTGTTCATCATATAAAATTCCGTAGGTTTGCTATGCCAAATGTCAGACATTTTATCCAGTCCACGATTCCAGGTTTCATCATGGACTCAAAAACTGACGACGCTAGTAGTCTGCAATGGAAAATTGGTCTCACTAATCTTCCTTCACTCACAGAGTATACGTGGACGAGCAATGAAGGTCCCGCTTAAGGAGAGTGGTATAGAGCGAAGCTAGGTCAATTATAACCCTTTAATAATAACTTGAGTATAAATCAAAATATTTAACAAAAAACAAACAATGAAACAACAGTATAAAGCGATAGGTAGGAAAAACAGGGCCACTAGCTATGCACTTTGTATGCTGTTAGTGACCACTGACTGATCACAGATATTGCTACAATATAGCAGCAAAAAGCACAATACCACAATAATTCAGCTCCTAAACCAATGAAAGAGCTAAGCAGTGTTCAGAAACACATGATGATGAGGGTTCATAATCCTCCCACCAAAACAGTTATATTATTAAAAGTCAGTAACTCTTACTGCTTGTAGACCTATTGTTCGCAAGCCCCTCAAACACCAAAGAAACAAGCAAAAACAAATCAAACAAATGAGTGTACCTGGCAACCTGTAAGGAATGGCACTGACACAGCGTTAATGGTTCGGTCTACCAAAATGGAGTATATTGTTACATAAGGACCCTAGAAGCTCCAGGTGAGAGACTCATCACTTATGGTGGACCAACCTAGATGATAGGGGCAGGTGAACCTTTACCACAGAAACGGACAGGTAGTCCAATAGCACACCTCTCAGCATTCACACAGTTTGGAACTCTGGATAGCTAGCAAATCAACAGAATACTGGACCACTGCAATATAACCGGGTCAATGAAGAAACCAGAAAACAATTAAAGGTCGTGCTGAGAGGGTGTGGTCAATAGGAAGAGTCATCCCTTAGCTCACCTTGAGTTGCAGTTGTAGATTTCTAGGGCAGCCCTCCTCTAGTCTCTTATGATATGTAGAGGGGGCCCAGAGGGACTGTCTACTGGCTTAAAGGAAAATGTGATGTATTTCAAAAAGAAGAATGAAATGTTTCAGTTTTATTTTTTAGGAGTAGGCAGTGGTCCCACTGCCTGCTCTTAAAAAACGTTTTAGATTACTACTAAATTGAATTTGGTGATAAAAAGCAAATCTTTTGTGACCGCATTTCAGTCGCAAAACATTCGTACATGGCACAGTGAGTCGCTATTAGAAAGGGACACCCTTAAAATGCCCCTTTCTAATACTGAATCTCAAAACCCAAATTGCGATTCGTTAACAAGTCACTGAATCACTATTTGGGCTTTGTACGTTCCAAAAAGCCTTTTTGCATTCGCAACTGGGCCGATTCTGCAAATCTGCCCATTTGCGACCTGCAAAAAGGTTTGTATATGTGGCCCCTATATGATCAAGGACTTTCGATTTATCCCGAATGCAATTTACATTGGAATCGGACCATATCAGCTAGGGCCTCTGTGTCACAAGGCAACACTCATGCAAATGCAAAGAATAGGTGGGCTCAGGTATTTGTTGCTGGACAAAAGTAGATGGGTCTAGTAGGAAAATACCTGTTCACTCCCTAGATCATCAGACACTTATGGGGTCTCATGCCCAGCAGAATGGAGGGAACCAAGCCCTCAAAAAGATCAAAGACAACTTGTAGGATAACCCCTCTTTTGTTCAGGCGTTCACTGTGTCCTCAAGAAGACATCATTTACTCTGCATATTGTTTCTCAGTCACAAAACACAAATGTAAAATCTATCTCATATGACGCCCAGAAAAAAAAACCATGGGAAAAGTCAAGACTTCAGTTAGAGGGGACAGTGGGGATTTTACCGGGAAGGGCAGTTAGACCTTCTTCCCTTCGTTGGTGCAAGTAAAAAGGCATTTGCTCCTGCAATAGGGTCACCAGTTAACAACCTTCCAGCCTCCCCACAATCTAGCTCACCACGGATTAGGGTTCACTTTGGGAGCACTCTCTAACCAGAAGGTCCTGCTGTTCAGGTATTGAATGTGAGAAAACATGGAGCACTTCCATGTTACTCAAATTGGCCACTGCAAAAAACACAGGGGCATATTCTCAAGGACTTATCGCCGAGTTATCGGCACTTTAGCGCCGTAAAAGTGGCGATAGATGTATCGCCCTATTCCCAAGCTGGTGCAAACTGCTGATATCGCCAGTTTACCAGCGATAGCTGCCACAAAAAACATCGCCACGGATGAGTGCGAGAACTAACGCTAATGATATGCAGAGTAGGCGTTCCCGTGCAAAAACACACGAAAACACCACTTCGCGATATTCACAACGACCAGCCAGATCTGCGATGCGAACCAAGAACAGGCGATAAGGCGCATTAGCTGCAGGGATTTAAAACCTGCCTTCTGCTGGTGCTAAGCAGGATGACTACCTGCAGTATGAAAAGGAGCCCAGCCCAGAGCCACATCTGAAGACCCACAGATGCCATGGAGCCAATGAACATGCTGCTCGGAGACCCAAGAGGGCCACAAAACCCACCGCCACCACCCCCAGGACCCCGCCCCTCCGGACCCACCCCCGGACTACCACCGAGGCAGCGTAGGACAAGACAGCGGACATTCCAAAAACGGCGTGGCCCCACAGCCACACAAGTGCAGAATGTGGGGAGAGGTGGGAACCAAGTATGTGTGAAGGAGGCAACTCACCCATGAAGAAGAATGTACACAATGCCAAGTGTGGCGGTGATGTGCTGGACAGACCACAGAATGCAGAGCACAGACATGTCCATGTGGACATATACTGCTGGGGTTTGTAGTGTTGTGGACAGTGGACACAAACATGTTACCACAGGCAGTGGGGAAGACCTTGGACATGTATCTGTGCCGTCTCCCCCTGTAAGCGTAAGCGCAATGGGCTGGGCCGGCGTACGCCACTCCAGCGTAGGAGTGCAGATAAAAAGGCCAGGGCTCTGGGTGTGGTTCTCTTCCGTGATGGGCAACGCGTCTGCCAGGGCGGCGCACCTCACCCTGCCACGAGTCCTCCGCCGTGACCTTCAGACTCGGCGACACAGGCCCCCAGCGCATCCAGCGGCACAGCAAGCAACACGGAGTCATGTGTGTGCCGGATACTGCCTAAGTCTTACACTGCGGTCAGCAGATCCCACAATTCAAATCGTGCCACATCTCTGTTAATGGAGGAAACCACTAGTCAACAGACATTGCTCCCAGTGCGGCCCGCCCTGACGAAGCATCATCGTTGGCTGTGCACATGCTGAGCGCTCCAGGTGCCACTGACCCTGTGCAACACACGTCGACGTCACGTGCCAATATTGAGGCAGAATTCAGTAGGCCAAAAAATACATTGCTCCCAGTGCGGCCCGCCCGGACAACACATCATCGTTGGCTGTGCACCTGCTGAGCGCTCCAGGTGCCACTGACCCTGTGCAACACAAGTCGACGCCACGTGCCAATATTGAGGCAGAATTCAGTAGGCCAAAAAACATTGCTCCCAGTGCGGCCCGCCCGGACGACACATCATCGTTGGCTGTGCACCAGCTGAGCACTCCAGGTGCCACTGACCCTGTGCAACACAAATCGACGCCACGTGCCAATATTGAGGCAGAATTCAGTAGGCCAAAAAAACATTGCTCCCAGTGCGGCCCGCCCGGACGAAGCATCATCGTTGGCTGTGCACCCACCGAGCGCTTCAGGTGCCACTAACTCAGTGCACCACAATTCATCGTCACGTGGCTGTGTGCCCTTTCTGACCGCTGCCTCCGGCCTACACTGCGGTCAGCAGGGCACACAATTCAAATTGAGTCTTGATTCATTTATGGCAGAGTCCAGTAGGCAACAGACATTGCTTCCAGTGCCGCCCGCCCGTACGACGCATCAGCGCAGGCCGCGCACCCGCCGAGCGCTTCAGGTGCCACTAACTCAGTGCACCGCAAGTCATCGTCACGTGGCTGTGTGCCCTTTCTGACCGCTGCCTCCGGCCTACACTGCGGTCAGCAAGGCTCACAATTCAAATTGAGTCTTGATTCATTCATGGCAGAGTCCAGTAGGCAACAGACATTGCTTCCAGTGCGGCCCGCCCGGACGACGTATCAGCCCAGGCTGCGCACCCGCCGAGCGCTTCAGGTACCACTAACTCTGTGCAGCTCAAGTCATGGACCCTTTATGATTGAATCTGTGTGTGTGAACCGATGATCACTGTTCTAGTTGTTGCCAGCACCAACCACTCCCTGAGGGCTGACTTACACTCACCCCACACCCATCCAGCACAGGCGTCACTGGACATGTGACCCTCGCAATAAAAAGGGGCCGGGGGCAAGTGCCCGTAGCCAGTTCCACTATCTATCTAAGTGTGTCTGTGTGGTCATTATGTATGCATGATGGGCCAGGGCCCTACCACATTACATTGTGCTGTGGACAGCGGATGCAACCATGTCACCTCAGGCAGGGGGTAAGTCCTTGGACACTTAGCTTTGTCGTCCCTCCCTGTATGCGTAAGCTGAGTGGGCTGGGCTGGCATACGCCAAGCCAGCGTAGGGGTGTGAAGGATTTGCCCGGGGCTCTGGGCGTGGTTCAGTTCTGGCCTGGACAAGGAAGTATCTAATGAGTGTGTCACTGTTGTAGTGTCGGCGCCACCCAGTCCGCAATCGATAATGATGCAATGTAGCATGCACCCGGAGGGCGAGCTCGCACGAACGGGGAAATGAAGGAGCGCAAGACCGCTCGGGGTCTTGGCTCATACATGCCAAGTGTTGTGTGTATCTGTATTGCTGCAGCATGAGCCAAATGCCTAGCCTTAATCGCAGCGCGAGTTTAGCCAGGCATGAACTCTACATCTGTGTCCGCCCTATCCTTCCCACAGGCCTACACTCACATGGCCGCCCACCTCCAATGGCCAACAACACAGTGTCGTTGTCAGGTTTGTGGACATGCACAGACAGGCATGACAATGGTGTGCCGTAGGAGTGCAAGTGATGCAACCGCGCAGCGCACACAAGTAAATAGGCTTGGGGGGAGGGAGGAGCAGCTGTGAGGCAATGTAACACACAGTGATGCCGCTCATTTGCCACATGCAAGACATGTCAAATATGAATCCCAAAGTCGCACACATCCCACCCCACCCCCAACAAGCCACTTCACATTTCCTGAATGCAAGCAGATGAGAAACTAACATTAGTGATGAAAGCTCCTTTGTCTGAACTATCAGGCGGAAGCACATCTGCACCTCCGACCTCGGAATTGCATGTGCCTGGCACCCCCTGACAGATACTATAGCAGCTGATGACGACTCCCACACTACGCACAGCCCGACGAAAGATCAACGTATACACACCCCACACACAGAAGTCCTTGCTCGAAGTTATCTTGCATGGAATGCTCCCACACCATCCCAGGTGTACAACCGTTGCACACTTCAACAACTCATTGTTCCGAGCTGTGGCATTTCATCCACAGAACTGGCGCAGGTCAGAACAGTGCTGCTTCAACCAGGGCCACTAACGCAATGGCAGAACATCCCGGACACATGCACAACCCCTGTCACGTGGAACTGTACCGTGCACGGATGCTGCATTTACTGGGGGCACTGCCATTGGTAGTGCTGCGGATCAGTTACCGGCTAAGCTTCCGCCTTGCCAACGTCACCTGCATGCAGCCTGTGTTGCATTGTCGCTCGTGCATATTCGAGTGGTCCATGGATGTCTTCCTATCCAACAGGACGGTAGCCGAACTGGATTTCGGCATGTGTGTGCGCCCCCTGTTGGCCCACGACCATGAGTGTCACCGTGACACCCGTCTATGGGATGCCTGGATGCTTGGCATACATGCTGGCAGCTGGACCTGGGAGATTGCAGGACACCTCGTGTGCAGTGACCAAATTGAGCCGCTCCCCTATTGGGCTGTAGTGCTAATTGGTGAAAGGGGGTGGACGCAGCACATCTGTCCGGACCTGCTAAAAGTTAGCCTCGCAGTCCTGTTCGATGAAGTCGACAACGACCTCATGTTGGAAATGATTGCCTACGAAGCTGCACTAGCTTTCATGGACGTGTAACTACGTACCTGCAGACACAACAGTTTGGAACACATTGCACATGTCCCGACACCTTGTTGGAACTTGGGGTTCTGGTCACATCTCCCACGACGACAGTGGACATGGCTGTATTCGCCTGGACTCCGAATACATGAGCGGATGACAACGCGGGTAAACACACACCTGTGATGGTGCGGCACTCCCCCGGAGTGGACAGCGGCGCTTGGCAACGTTCCACGTTCTGACATACTGCTGCATTGGTCTGCATGTTGTGGCACTTATCTTGGCCGTACTGACACGCATATGCTAATAACGTCTACGCACCTTCACTTGTATTCAACTGTGATGAGTGTTGATTTGTATGACAATGTGTGTCTCACTGCCTATCTGGGTCACGGCCATACATGCATTACTACACCATCAGGGATGTGGGGTTGTACTAGTACATTATCATCTCACAGTTTCCTGCTATGCCACATGCGAATGGCCATTTTCCACACACAAGCGGCAGCAGTTGTGTCCTCTGTTCTGTTGCGCTGGTGCTGCTGTTTGTTCAACATTGTTGTACATGTTGTGGTGCTCTGGATCTTGTGTGTGTGCTGCATTGTAGGTGAGTTGCCCCTTCAGCTCTGATTTGGCTGGCCCTTTTCCCTTTCAGGAGGTGTGGCTTTAACTTCTGTGCTGTGCTGTGCTGTGATGTTGCAGGCTTGGGTAAATTGGGCTTTTGGTTGGTGTTGTGACTCTTGGCCATGGTTTGTCCGCAGATGTGCTCTACTTAATTGTGCATGTGTGCCATTGTGCCCATCTCCCCCCGTCCCCCAGTCCCTGGTGGTTACTCACCCTGTTGCTGTTGTCGGGTCATGTTGAGCAGTGTCCGGTCCCCCAACTCCTGCCACCATCTCCACACTGATGACTGTGGTCACCATTTCCTCCATCTCATCCAGCTCCTCCTGTGGCGCTGGACTCCCACCTCCAGTCTGCATTGCTGCCTTCTGGTTGTCTGCGAGTTTCTGCTTGGTCTTGCGCTTCACATCATTCCAGCGCCTCTTGACCTCGTCCATTGTCCTCCTCGGCACTCCGACTGCATTTGCCTTGTCCAGGATGGACTGCCATATTCCATTTTTTGTTGCCAATGACACAGTGGAGGTGACAAACAGTTGTTGATGGTGTTCTATCACCTCCGTGATCAGGATCCTGTTTTCCTGCGGACTGAACCGCGTCTTCCTCTTCTTCTCCTTGCCCTTCCTTGACCCCGAGGTTCCAGGCTGGTCCTCCGTGGGGCTTGTGGGGTTCTGGTTGTCCTCTGTGCTTGCTCCGGCTACCTCCGTGGTGCTTCGCAGTTGTTTGTGTTTTGTTTGTGTTTTGTGTTGCCGCTTTTATTGTGCTTTTTGCAGCCTGACTTGTGGGACTTGCAGGCCTGGCGCTGATTATCGCTGGATTTTTTATCGCGGTTGGGCACATCGCAACTTTTTTCACGTTCGGGTTTGGATTTTCATCGCCGTCCCGGTAATGTTATCGCGGACATTTGACGCGTTATCGGGAGACTATCGCATGTTACCGCTGTGTTGAAAATACGACATTAACACAGTTATTTTCCCGCGATAGACGGCAATATGAAAACTTGCGTTAACCTATTTTGGAGATGTTTATCGCACGTTCTTGAGAATATCCCCCACAGAGTGGGTCTGAAAAGTTAAACGGGTAAGGCTGAACAGATTCCCCTGCAGTGTGATTTCTTCCCTCCCCCTCCCTCCCTCCCTCCCCCATATGAACATCAATGGAATGGCTGCGAGTATAATGTGGAATATCAAGGCATAAGTAGCAGCACTGCAACCATCTAACTATTCCACTTGGTATGCAGCAAAGACAGTCCGTTGTTCTTTTGTTGCCTTTTCACCCTCTGAAGTAGGCGACCTCCGAGTCAAAAACTGTTGAAGTCCGCCATCTTGGAATCTCCTTGTTGAGTCTGAAGGAAGAAGCCACATCCGCTCAATCAAGGAATGCTTCTTAAATGGCGCCTCCCTATCGGCATGTTTCTCCAAAAAGAGTTCATTCCTGTCAGTCTTCTCCAGAGGTCATTCTCCGGGCCTTAAAAAGTGCAGACCTCGCTCATATCTGATTTCCTTCTGCTCCTTGTCAACTTGTGGGGACCTTTAAGGAAGGGTGGGTTTGAGGCACTAGGTGAAATTACAGGAAAGGCAGGTTTCGGAACAGTAGAAGTGACAGCCTTGCTAGAATGTCTCTATTTGCCAGTGTCAAGCCGCTAGCTTCCCCACTGCTTGGATAACATGAGCTCCAGCAATGGCGAGCCAACAAGCCCCATAAACCAGGAGAAAAAGAAGTAGTTATGTCTTAACTTTATTTCTTTGGAGTTTGCAAACTTACATTGTTTATTACAGAAAAAAAAGCTCCCAGGAATGATTCACCAAGGATTTAACAGCATGGGTGTTTTTGCTGGGGTAAATTGTAAGCAAACATATTTTTGTAGTCTGTTTGTTTTCACAGGTTCGGTCTGCATCAGACAATCACTATTTAGTAAACTGTATTGTACACTGGTCTCCAGGTGGCAGGTGCCCTGCAGTAATGCGGTGTAACAATTTTAGACACTGAATCACATGACGAAGAGCAGAACTTTTAAATCAATAACCTTCTCTTCATGCAGTGCCCATAGTATTCTCCACGGCCTCATGGGGTGCAGCGCCTCTGCTTGAGTTAATCTTTTGTGCACGGAGGTGATGAATGCAACACTTGTTTTCTTTTTAAAGCCGGTAAATGGCATAGCTATTTAGAGCCGCTCTGTCTTGCACAGTGATGCCTGGGCTGTAGGGCAGTCACAGGATACATGAGGAATAGCCAAGTACCCCCATCGCTGGCAGACATGGCCATGTCTGAAGCAGCCCATCACAGGAGTTTCTGTTTCAAGTGAAGATACTGGGAAAGAAAGAGAGAAGAAGAAAAAAAGAGAGGGCGAAAATCGAAAGTGTGGGGGAGATAGGGTGAAGAAGACGTCAAACGAGACAAAAATTGGCGTAAAAGAAAGAGACGTAATACAGGTCTCCACGGGGCATATTATCAAGGGCTTTATCGCCGCTTTAGCGGCACTTTTTGCTGCTAAAGCGGCGATATTTTGGCGTTAGCGACAGCTTTCAGGCGTTAGCGGGCGGGAGTTACATCACCTTGCATGTCAGCGATAATTATCGCTAATGACATGCAAGGAAGGCGTTCCCTACTAAAAGCGACTGAAAACAGTCGCTAACACCACTACCCCCTATTAGCAAGGCAGGCGAAGCGATAAAATAATTCGCGCTAAGCGCGTTTATCGCTAGATTTTAACACCTGCTAGTGAGGACGACTTACCTGTTTAGAGTATAGGAGGTGGATTCTAATGCTGAATCCACCTTCAGCGTTAATGCGAGAATATCGCTGGTTTTCCAGCGATATTCTCGCATTTACCGCTATCGTTGGAAATATTATCGCTATGGAGATAAACCTTACTAATAGGGTGTTATCTCAGCGATAATTTCCAGCGATAGGCGGCGTTAACAAAAAACGCGCTAAGCGCGGTTAGCGATAGATATCGCTAATCCTTGATAATATGCCCCCACATTCCCAGCAATGCAGACAATACATTTATTCAAGGGCCTCCTTTTTATTTGTACACATGACTGATGGCGGTACCAACAGGGGTACTACATTTTTCAGGGGAGTTATAATTAGACCACCAGAGAGAAAAGTGACAAAGATGAAAAAAGGAAAGAGCAAGATAGGAAAGAATGAGGAAGACAGAAATAGAGAGACCGGGAGAAAGGGTCAAAGAGAGACAGCGAGAGAGGGAAAATGAGACAGCTGGAGCAGAGAGATAGAGGACGGGCGGACAGTGGGAGAAACATGAGAAGAGAAGGAAGGCAAGCACTCACAGGAAAAGACAACAAATGGGGTAAGCGAGCGGTAAAGGGTGTATAATGTGTTCTGTTGTACTTTGTGCCTCACGCTGTCTTCCTTGCCGCGTGCATTGAGAATTTTTTTTACAATTCGGCTCTTTTGAGTGCTGGCAAGATTTGCCATTTTTCATCCTTGTCATTGTGTAGAGGAGAAGGGAAGGTGTTGTAACAGCAAATGGGTTCTCTATGCCTCAGGCCCTCTACCAACCTCAAATATGATTGGCGTTTGGATGATGATACCAGGAGTGAAAGTAACCTTGAAAGTGCTGTTGGTGGATTTTCAAGAAGAATGGTGGTGCAGAGTGGTGACGCTGTACAGAATGATAACAGTGATGACTGTGCCAGTGAGGAGACTGAGGATGATATACTGCATGACCCAGTTGCTTGTAGGAAAAAAAATATACAAAGCAAGGATGATGAGACTGTTGAACAAGAATGTTCCTTTCACAATGTCTCTCATGGGGAGGAAGGAACCACGAGGGAACCCCTCATGAGCAGACGAGGAAGGGAAGTCAGACTACCCGCAAAGTTGCGGGATTTTGTGTGTGAATAACTCCCCAGTTTTTTTTCTGTATCCCCCCTGGGAATTGTTGCATTCACTTACTTGCATCTGTCTAATTTGTTCTTGCATTGTTTTTCTCCTCCCCACCCTGTCTACCCTCCTCTTTCCAATTTCCACCTCTCCCCTAGCCATCATTTGCATTCAGCTTATTTCCTTGTACTTCTCAACCTATTTCCACGGATTGTATTGTACTTTATTGTTGATAAAAAGGAGATGTGTTGTGCTGTACTTTGTGCCGTGCGCTGTCTTCCTTGCCGCATGCACATGCCCAGGGTTCTATGACGTCCATCCATTCTGGAATAAAACCTTGGGCATGGGCAACGGTTGGGAGGACAGTTGAGGCTGACTTCTCCAACTAGACTACACGCATTTCTGATGTCAGGGTATTTCTTTAATAAAGTCTTACCTTCCTCAACTTCCACGTTTCGCTTGAGTCTTTACATAATGATGCTGTATGTTATACTTTCAAACCTTGTACTTTTACATGCTCAGAATAAAGTTGTTAAAAAAGAGTGTACAAGGACAAGGTCTTAAGTCATCTTTGTGGCTGTAGCATCCCTCACATGTTTCCCTTGGTACTTCGTCATTATTGCTTTTTGGTAACACTTTGTGAGGCACCTGATTCAGATAGACCCCACAAATGGCAGATTTAATGCTCTCTGATGACATGTTTCTATGTGACCTGAAATAGAGATACCCTTCATTAGTCTTTCTACCCTGGAGTTTTGAAGAGGCATCTGTCCGACTCCTGCCGCACAGGCCCCCAATGGCAGCCTTGAAGGTGTTTGGGGTAATAGCAGATTCCTCTAGAAAGGATGACTATTGGGCTCCCCTTTTACATTAAGTCCACTGGCTTGTGACAGAGAGGGGACTTTCATTTTCATATTTTTTCTGTGTATGATTGGAAATATTTCATACATTATATACACTTGCTTTGCAATAATGATTGGAAATATCGCAATTCCAGGTGAGCTGAGTGGTGATTTTTTCTGGCAAGCACAATTTTCACCTGCCCTGATGTTGATTGTTTTTTTTTTTTTAGACTGGTTTGTTGCAGAAGGTCAACATTTGGCTGCTTTTGTATGCTAGCCATGCTGAGAAGAGTCTCAGTAGCCTCAATGAGTACCCTTAGTCCTGCCGGGGGCACACACTGTTGTCCTTGTGGTTCAGGCTGCTCTGTGGCCATCTTTGGCATTTGTGGTGCCTGCCCCATACCTTTCTCACTCCCTCTCCTGACCTCCACCCCCATGCCTTCATCCCCCAGCCGCAAGTATAGGCACTAAAATGGAACCACTAGATTGCAAAATATCCTCCACCTCCCTGGGGCAAATGGTTAAAATTTAAGTGAGGGACCACGCAGCCCCCTACAGCCCCTGGGACCTCCACTTCCCCGTAAAGGAGGGAGGCCACACGACCCCTCTCTTGGAGCCATACATGGCCCTGGGGACCGAAACCCCCCAGGGGCTGGCTTCTGCTACCTTCCGAGGTGCCAACCTCGGGAGGTACCTGTTTGCTGTGGCTTGGTGGGAGCGAAGCCACTCCCGGTAAGCCATAGCAAACTCTGCTCCACTTCTAGTAAGCGAGAGCAGAAAAAATGCTCTCGCTTACTAGAAGCGGAGCAGAATTGCTTTTAGACAGAGGGTTGATGCATGTTCAGCAGCTCCCTCTGTCCAAAAGTAATGCTGGCTCCCGCAGGACATGGGGAGCCAGCAGAGACAACAGGGGCTTTCAGGCTCCCCCGCGGTCCCCAAAGTGAGAAACTGGGGGCCCTGGGTGGGACCAGACCACCCAGTATTGTGACCAGGCCCGGGGGATGGTGTCCCCAGGGCCAAAATCGGCCCAGGATGGGGGCCGCGTGGCTCCCCTCCGGGGCCCTGGGTGGGACCAGACCACCCAGTATTGTGACCAGGCCCGGGCGATGGTGTCCCCAGGGCCAAAATCTGCCCAGGATGAGGGCCGCGTGGCTCCCCTCCAATGTTATAAAAAATAAAATAAAGGGCAGATCCCGGGGATGGGGTCCCTAGGCCAAATATAGCCTGGGAAGGGGGGCAGTGCAGCCCCCCTCACCATTCTAAAAATACCTGGCCCCGGGGGATGGGGTCCCCGGGGCCAAAACCGGCCCAGGGAAGGTGGGCCACACAACCCTTCTTCCCTTATTAAAAAAAAAGGAATATGAAAAGGCCACCATCACGACACCGGAGTCCCCGCCTCTTTTCTGCACCACTCTGCAATTGTGCCTCCTGGCTCACTGCTGGGTGGGGGATGAAGTCCCCTTGGCTGCTGAAGGTCCTTGGGGACCAACAAGACCTCCTGCTACCTGCTACCTCCAGTAAGCCCCACACAGTGGGATTGTAAAGAGGTGTTCAGAAGCCACGCCCCCTTTCTCCACCACTCTGCAAATGCACCTCTGAGCACACTGCTGGTGGGGGATGAAGTCCCCTTGGCTGCTGAGGTTCCTTGGGGGCCAACAAGACCTCCTGTTACCTCCAGTATGTCCCACACAGCAGGATTCCTGAGAGCTGGTCAGAGGCCCAGCCCCCTTTGTCCACCACTCTGCAAACGTGACTACTAGTTAAAAAACCATAGAAATTAATTTTAAAAAACAAAGGTCACAGAGACGTTATAGTTAGGAAATAAATTTTGAAAAACCTCAGAAATTCACTCAAAAAACAAAGTTTACAGGATTGTTATAGTTAGCAAGTAGAATTAAAAAACCTTAGAATTTCACTGAAAAAAACAAAGGTTACAGGGATGTTAAAGTTAGGCTTAGATTTGACTCGTACAAAACCAGTGACATTTGGCAGTTATAGTTACCTGAGCTAACTATAACTTACGCCCCACAATGCACTGCTAATGACCTCACATATTACATCACTCATGACATGGTCAGTGACATCACTCAAGACATCTCAAATGACATCACTGATGACATCTCAAATGACATTACTGATGACATCACTGATGACACCACTGACGTCACTGATAGCCTCGGAGCTGGGTGATTCAGTTTTAAGCCCTGAAGTGCTCAGGGCAGAGTGTCAATCACCTCATCACAGAGTGGGGTCAGCGGTCTCACTGACCCCCATCCCACTCTGTGACGAGTGAGGGACTGCTGCCTTCCTTCATGGAAGGCAGCAGTCCCATTCCTCCTGGGAGCTCTGTGGCTTCCATTCCGGAGAGCTGCAGTTATGGTAAGTTTTTTTTTTTTATGTTTGGTTCATGCATGTATATGTATATCTATGTATGTGTATTTGTGAGTGTTGTGAATGTGTGTGTGCATGTTTGTGAATGCATGGGTGTAGTGAGTGTGTATGTGTGCATGTATGGCCCCCACCTCCCTCCCTGCTAAAATTACTGAACGCCACTTGTTCTCAGAATTAAAGCTATGCATTTTTATGTTACAAAACTCGGAGAGTTTCCTTTTTGAAACAACATCAACATTTGGAAGTCTGCTCTCCGAAGGTGAGACTTGATGTGAGACTTTGTACAGAAACGTCATGCCCTCTCGCAGATACATTATCTACACTGCTGGATGTGGTTCTGGGTTAGTTTGCTTGTGATATGAGGCTTTGCCTGAGCCATTTTTTTTAAACTTTCATGGGCCTATTTACAAGCTTCTTGCACCGCCAGTCCATCACTTGCTCTGCACCGGCGGCGCAAGGGGCTTGTAAATAAGCCCCTCAAGAGTACAAATAGGTTGGAGTTGGACTCAGATGTGAACTTAACTTCAAAGCCAACAACTCCCAAAATGCAGTAGGAGATGGGCAATGGTCGTGGTTATCAAAGAGATCAAGTAGCGTTGTTAAATGCCGTTACAGAGAAATCAGAACAAGTGTGGGGTTCCTTTCCTAACAGTGTTGTAACCCAAAATGATGGGGCCCGCCACAGAATGCGATGAGAGGCCCCTGAGCCTCCTATATGTCGCAGATATTCATTAACCTTGGGCTGAATGTGGCCCTCTTGAAGTGTTGGGGGTCTTCTGGAGGATTGCTCCCACTGACCGCAGGGGCTGAAGGGGCTTGTGTTATGCCCCTGCTTAGTTACCCCCGAGAGTTTGAGGAAGGAAGCAACAAATAATACAATGCAGAAAACTCTCTGCGGGAAAGATTCAACAATTTACACAATCCGAAGGGGAGCGTATGTCCACTAGAAAATTAATTCACTGTGCCCCATCTCTAAATTCCGTCCCCATATAAATTATATCCAATTTTTTGACACAATCTTTTGAAAATAAAGCCACTCCAACTCCTCTCGCTTATCGTGTTTCAAACATTTTCACAAACAATGTCAGCTCTTTTTGGGTAAAAAAATGGATTCGCACTTCGAATATGGAATCTTGTCAATGTAAATGCAGCACTTTTGGTTTATATTATTTTACATTCCAGTGCTGGAGGTTTCAAAAGGTTTCTGGAAAAACAACCACTGATAAACAAAAGAGGCTTTGCGTTTTTCAGAAAATCGCTTTTTAATGTATCTGCCAGTTTTTTGTTTTGTGTGGTGTTGTTATGAGTGGCAGTGTCTATCTGCCAACCCTCCTGAATTTTACTACAGCCTACTGCTTCCACAGAAAAAGCTACAGTTTGCAAATTTCTCTGAATAATCCTACTGAATTAGGGGAAGCTGTGAATTAAACCTTTTAAGAGATTATGGACAGCTCCCCGAACGAGATGTGAGCTACCAACAGCACCGTGAAATCCATGCAGTTCCTTGAAATGCCTGCTGTCTAGCAGCTGTTGGAGTTAACTTTGCACTGGTATGTCTGATGGTGGCACAGTGTGCTATTGGCCATGGTTGGCCTCAGTACTCAAAAAGCTGTCAGTTAAGTCACAATATTTCTTACAATGTCATCTGGTTCAGATGTCAAGTGATGTGATTACCAGTGCTGCCGTAATTGGGCCTTATTTATGTGATGTCATTCTCAGTGATGTCATCATTGTAATGTGCAAAGGTCCTGTACCTCTTGGCTCTGCAGTTGTTAACAGTGTTTTGCATGGACCCAGGTGGTCAATATTACGTGGATCCACACTGATAACCCTCAGCACTTGACAATGGTGTTGATGATGAACAAGACATGGAATGGGCCTCACTGACCAGACTGAAGTGATTACTGGTGAGTCATGATGTGAATCCTATCACTAGGCTGCAGGTCATGCTACACTTCAGCACAGCTTGTGGGCAGTGTAGCTTGACCAAAAACGTTTGAGACAGCAAATGAGTTGTTTGCAGTTTTCTAAAGTTATGTCATCAGACAGGTGCAAATCAAGAAAAGCTGGAACACACTGGAGAGGGGGGAAGATCATTGGTCTGCACATGGTAATTTCATACATGCTCAATTTAGCATTTTAGTTAGAAATAGCTTTTAACAACATTAGAGCTAAAGGTAAGACAAGTGGCAATTTAAGTCCTCTTTCTGCACATATTTATACATTCTATTTTTCATTGTTTCATTAACCCATTCAACTTTCCCTGAGGAGTGGAAGGGATAAGCACAGTGGAAATGCTGTTCGATCCCTAAAGATTTGCACAAATCTTAAAATATGGAAAGCACAAGTTCCTTTGTAACTTCCAGTTTGAGTGAAATTCCAAACCTGTGTTCAAAGTCTTGCACCAGTCTCTTGGCTTCAATTATAGCATCAGCATGGGTACAGGAATACGCCTCCATCCATCCAGTAAACCTACAGACCAAGACTACAATATAAACATTTGAGCACTATCAGGCAATGGGATGAACTGAATCTGGATATAGATGAATGGTCCCCAAGAGGCAGGAACGGCAACCAGGTTCATTTTGGTGCCCTCTATAGCGTTTTAGGCTTTAAAAATGCACACTTTTTGCTGAGCAATGAGGTGAAATAACATATGAACAGGAAACAGCCCCTTTACAAACATGCAATGCTTTTACCAAGCATCATGTACCACGCATTGCCTTTCAACATAATGCATTTACCTCGCATATACCTTTGCCACGCATGCCTTTACAACGCAATATAAGTATATTTAAGGCAAGTATGTGTGTGAATATATATGCATAAATTAGAGTTTAGGGATGGGTAAGGATATAGAGAGGTAAGGGTGTTTTAAGGGTTATGGAGTGGGTAGGGGTATAGGGTAGTAAGGGTAATTTTCAGGGTGTAGTGGTGGGTTGAGTTATAGGTTGATAAGGGTATTTTTAGGGATTGGGTGGATAGTGGCATAGGTGGTAAGGGTATTTTTTGGAGTTTAGGGATGGATAGAGGTATAGGTTAGTAAGGTTAAAAAAGGGGGAATAAAAATAATTTTAAAAAGGGAGAGTTGGGTCTCCCCCTGCCCCCCTGATAAGGAAAAATAAATTGAAAATATGTTTATTTGTTATTTTCTTAAAAAGAGGGGTTGGGAGTGTTTCCCACCAAAACCAAATTATTTACAATTACTAACATAAAATCTCTCTCTCTCTCTCTCTCTCTATATATATATATATATATATATATATATATATATATATATTATCTACTGGCGGTCGCCAGTAGATAGTTATAGTTACAACCTATTATCCATAGGAAATCCGCGACATTCTATTTGAAATAACTCTCTTGCCGGTTGACGTATCTTCGCAAAATTTTCAAACTTTGTGGGGTGCTCCGGTCCGCTCCTACCCTGAAAGTCTCGGGGATTCGTCAAGCGGGGGCCGAGAAAAAGGGGGGTCCCAAAACGTGTTTTTCCCATGCAATTTTCCATAGGAAACTTTAGACACGGCTACAGCCCGAACTGCTGAACGGAATTACACCAAATTTGGCAAAGAGGTAGTTCTTGGTTCAGAAAGAACCCTTTTTGTTAAATGGTGTAAATCCGTTCAGTAGTTGCTGAGAAAATCAAAAGTAAAAAGATGGATATATCTATGGCCGCGTCGGATTCGCGCACCCTCCCGATCACGAGCTGCATTCTAATTGGCTGTCAACACTCCAAATCAGGAAGTGTTGGCAGCCATTTTGTCCCTCGGTAGAACCGAGGGACAGAAACAAGTGCGCAAAGCGCACAAAGGGGGCAGGGTAGAAACACCCTGACCCCCTAGGTCTGCTCAGGGGGTCCCACAAGGACCCCCTGGGCAAAAAAGATTTTTTTTTTTTTAAATCGGCAGGATGCGCTCAGGGTGCGCGAATCCTGCCGAAAAAAAAATCGAAGCGCGGTCGCCCGCGCTCGATGTTAATTGGCCCCGGGTGGGCCAAGTCCCGGGGGCATGCTGGGGGGGTTAATTTTATGTGTGGGGGCCTCTAAGGGCCCCCAAGCCCGGGGACCACCACCCCCGGGGCTTTATGTATAATGGTGCGGGAGGGCTGTGAGCCCTCCCGCAGCCCCGAGGACCGCCACCTCCCGGGGCTTCTTTTTTTATTTTTGAAAAACCTGTGTGGGGGCTCCAGCCCCACATGCCCCGGGACCACCACCTCCCCGGGGCACTAAGAAAATTACAATGGGGGTCCGTTTTGGACCCCCAAGCCCCGGGGACCACCACCTCCCCGGGGCTTTCAAAGTGTAAGGAGGGGGGCCGTGCGGCCCCCTCCTGGAGCCTGTGGTGGCCCTGGGGACTGCCACCCCCAGGGCTGGCTCCTGCAGTGTCCCGGGGTGCCTACCCCGGGACACTGCTGTTTGTAATGACAGGACGGGAGCCTCGCGGCTCCCGTCCTGTCATTGCAAACTGCTTTGGATATTGGAAGAGAGAGCAGGAAACCTGCTCTCTCTTCCAATATCCAAAGCTGATTAGCTTTCCACATGGGGAGCAGCATGTTAGCTGCTCCCCATGTGTAAAAGCAATGCCGGCTCCCTAGGACACGGGGACCCGGCGGGACTGTGGGGTTTTGGGGACCCCCCCACAGTCCCCAACGAGAGGCCAGGCCCCGGGGATGGGGTCCCCGGGGCCATAAGTGGCCACGGAGGGGGCCACGCAGCCCCCTCCCCAAAGGTAAAAAGTTTAAAAAAAAAAAAAAGTGCAAGGCCGGCCTTGGGGGATGGGGTCCCCGGGGCCTTAAATGGCCTGAGGAGGGGGCCACGCAGCCCCCTCCAAATAAAAAAAAGAGGCCATGCCCCGGGGATGGGGTCCCCGGGGCCAATACAGGCCCAGGGAAGGGGGCCACGCGACCCCCTTCCTGTTTTTTTTTAACTTTAATTAAAAAAAAGGGGTAAGGCCCTGGGGGATGGGGTCCCCAGGGCCTAAAAATAGGAAAAAGGAAGGGGGCCACACAGCTCCCCTTCAGGGGAAAAAAATAAAAATGATCGGCCCGCAGGCCCCGCCCCTTCTTTCACCACTCTGCAAACGCGCCCCCTGGCACGTTTGCAGAGAGGGAACGAATTCCCCTTGAATACTGGGGGTCCCTGGGGGCCAACTAGCCCACCAGGAACCTCCAGTATGCGCCAGGGGCTGCCTTGCAGAGAGGTGTACAGAGGCCACGCCCCTTTTTACACCTCTCTGCAACGCAGCTCTGTGGCGCTTTTGGAGGTATATGGTGGGCTAGTTGCACCCCAGGGACCCTCAGGATTCAAGGGAGTTTATCCCCCGACTTAAAACGCGCCACGGGGCGCGTTTGCCCAGTGGTGAAGGGAGGGGGCGGGGCTTCAGGTGACATGTGTGCAAACAGGCCCCGTGGCGCGTTTTAAGATGGGGAATTAAATCCCCTTCAATCCTGAGGGTCCCTGGGGGCCAACTAGCCCAACAGGTACGTCCAGAAAGCGCCACAGAGCTGCGTTGCAGAGAGGTGTAAAAGGGGTGTGGCCTCTGTACATGTCTCTGCAACGCAGCCCCTGGCGCATACTGGAGGTTCCTGGTGGGCTAGTTGGCCCGTAGGGACCCTCATGATTCAAGGGGACTTAATCCCCCAACTTAAAACGCGCCACGGGCGCGTTTGCACAGATGTCACCTCAGGCCCCGCCCCTCCCTTCACCATTGTGCAAATATTCCTCTAAAATCAGCCGAAATACGAATTCTGATTTACTCACCTGTTATCAGGAGAGACCTCAGTGCTGCATCTTTCAGCCCAGTACTAATCCTGAAAAGTAATTTTAACCGTACTTACCAGTAACTTGAATTTCCTTCCATAGGCTAACATTGACTGGTTTCACTTGGAAATTCTTCTAAGTGTGGAGTTTTGGAACTTTAAAATATTCCTCTAAAATCAGCCGAAATACGAATTCCGATTTACTCACCTGTTATCAGGAGAGACCTCAGTGCTGTATCTTTCAGCCCAGTACTGGTCCTGAAAAGTAATTTTAACCGTACTTACCAGTAACTTGAATTTCCTTCCATAGGCTAACATTGACTGGTTTCACTTGGAAATTCTTCTAAGTGTGGAGTTTTGGAACTTTAAAATATCCCTCTAAAATCAGCCGAAATACGAATTCCGATTTACTCACCTGTTATCAGGAGAGACCTCAGTGCTGCATCTTTCAGCCCAGTACTGATCCTCAAAAGTAATTTTAACCGTACTTACCAGTAACTTGAATTTCCTTCCATAGGATATAATTGCCTGCTTTTTGCTGAAAAAGTTTCTAAGTGTTGATTTTTGAAACATACAAATATTCCTCTAAAATCAGCCGAAATACGAATTCCGATTTACTCACCTGTTATAAGGAGAGACCTCAGTGCTGTATCTTTCAGCCCAGTACTGGTCCTGAAAAGTAATTTTAACCGTACTTAGCAGTAACTTGAATTTCCTTCCATAGGCTAACATTGACTGGTTTCACTTGGAAATTCTTCTAAGTGTGGAGTTTTGGAACTTTAAAATATTCCTCTAAAATCAGCCGAAATACGAATTCCGATTTACTCACCTGTTATCAGGAGAGACCTCAGTGCTGCATCTTTCAGCCCAGTACTGATCCTCAAAAGTAATTTTAACCGTACTTACCAGTAACTTGAATTTCCTTCCATAGGATATCATTGCCTGCTTTTTGCTGAAAAAGTTTCTAAGTGTTGATTTTTGAAACATACAAATATTCCTCTAAAATCAGCCGAAATACGAATTTCGATTTACTCACCTGTTATCAGGAGAGACCTCAGTGCTGCATCTTTCAGCCCAGTACTGGTCCTGAAAAGTAATTTTAACAGTACTTACCAGTAACTTATATTTTCTTCCATAGGAATCCATTGTCTGGTTTTCAGCAGAAAAGTTTCAAAGTGTCGATTTTCACAAACTACAAATATTCCTTAAAAATCGCCTGTATGACTTAAACGCATTCTTTCAACTGTTTACAGGAGATGCACCAGTGCTGGATCCAGGATCCAACACTGAGTAAGAAAAAGTAACGATAACAGTTTTTACCTGCTAAGTGAATTTCCTTCCATAGGATAACATTGGTGATTCTATGAGAAAAAGTTTCTAAGTGTCAACTTTTAAAATACAATAATATTCCTTAAAAATCACGACTGTAACCAAAACGCTTTTACTCAACTGTTTACAGGAGATGTACCAGGACTGAATCTAGGATCCAGTCCTGTGGTTAGAAAAGTAATCCATAAAGTAACTAATTGCATTTAACTAGAAATTCACATTGAGCTGAATGTTGCATTGTGTTTGAAAATGTGGTGCCCATTGCAACAACTGTAACTACTGTACTTAAAAGTCTATTGCCTATGTGCAAAGTATTTAAACTAAAGTAATTCATTCTGAGAAAGTATTTTTTGTAATGTAATGTATAATGTAATTACAATGTAATTTAAAAAATAAAATATGTAAAAAAAAATTCTAAAAATGTAATAAATCAGTATGAAAAAAATTAATAGAACAATTAATACATTTAAAAATTGTCATTTACAAAACCTTTGAAATTCACTGAAAAAAACGTAGGTTTCAGACATGTTATAGTTAGGAATTAGCTTTTAAAAAACCTTTGAAATTCACTGAAAAAACCATAGGTTTCAGATAAGTTATAGTTAGAAATTAGCATTTAAAAAACCTTTGAAATTCACTGAAAAAATCATAGGTTTTAGGGACAGTTATAGTTAGTTGGACATTGCACTCGTACAAAACCCGTGAAATTCCCCCATTATAGTTAGTTCAGCTAACTATAACTCGTGCCTCGCAATGCACTGCTGATGACGTCACATATTACATCACTCATGACATGGTCAGTGACATCACTGATGACATCACTGATGACATCTCAAATGACATCACTGATGACATCATCCACGTGATAATCTGATGCACCTCCTCACACCCTAATATAACCTTTGATACACCCAATCTAAATTACAGACTGCCATTCGCAAAACCATAGACACTCCAACACCAATAACTACATACCCACTCACTGATTCTTAGGTCTACACACACACATCCACTCACTCACCCGTACAGTCACTCATACTTATGGTCACTCAGTACAGGACAATCATATGCACTCTTACTCCTATATAGACACTCAAACACCGCCACTCATCCATAGAGGTACTCACACACCTAGTCAGTCATGCAAATAATTAAACACACTGCCATTTACTCACCTATACAGTTATACACACACCAGCTCACTTAATCATACAAATACTAGCACATTGTTACGCTCTTATACAATCACTGATACAAGCACACACTCATCCATACAGCCACTATCACAATCACTCACTCTCGCTATAGCTATTTATATACTCCAATACACATATATACTGCCTTTCACATATGTAGTTACTCACACATGTACCACTGGGACATACATTCACTCACTAACACACTCTTACACACACTTACCCACCCATACAGTCTATCACAGATGCACTCTTGAAACCATCCACCCAGTGAATCACCCACTCACACATCTATGCACAGTCGCACACACCCCATCCACACAAACACTCAGGCACCCATACAGATACTCAGACAACAAATCAATAACTCTTATAGACACTCATGTAGCTATTCACAAACCCATGCAGCCACTTACACAGCAACAGACAGATACAGACATTAACCCAGTTTAGTCACTAACCCATGCATTCAGTAAGATACGTTTAATCACTCACTTATAGAATTAGTCACGTACCTACTAAATCATCCATACACACACTTATACACCCACTCATTCTTCAATACGCCTTTCCCTATATATATTAAAAATATTTAAACTTTACAGAAACACACAGTCACTGGATGATGTCATCAGTGATGTCATTTGAGATGTCATCAGTGATGTCATCAGTGATGTCACTGACCATGTCATGAGTGATGTTATATGTGACGTCATCAGCAGTGCATTGCGGGGGCGCGAGTTATAGTTAGCTGAACTAACTATAACGTGGGAATTTCACGGGTTTTGTACGAGTGCAATGTCCAACTAACTATAACTGTCCCTAAAACCTATGGTTTTTTCAGTGAATATATATATATATATATATTCACTGAAAAAACCATAGGTTTCAGGGACAGTTCTAGTTAGTTGGACATTTCACTCGTACAAAACCATAGAAATTCCCCCGTTATAGTTAGTTCAGCTAAGTATAACTCGCACCCCCGCAATGCACTGCTGTTGACGTCACATATTACATCACTCATGACATGGTCAGTGACATCACTGATGACATCACTAATGACATCTCAAATGACATCACTGATGACATCACTGATGACATCATCCAGTGACTGTGTGTTTCTGTAAAGTTTAAATATGTTTAATATATATAGGGAAAGGCGTATTGAAGAATGAGTGGGTGTATAAGTGTCTGAATGGATGATTTAGTACGTGAGTGACTGACTCTACAAGTGAGTGATTAAACGTATCTTACTGAATGCATGGGTTAGTGACTAAACTGTGTGAATGTCTGTATCCATCTGTTTGTTGGTGTGTAAGTGGATGCATGGATTTGCGAATAGCTACATGAGTGTCTATATGGGTTATTGATTGGTTCTCTGAGTATCTGTATGGCTGCCTGAGTGTTTGTGTGGGTGAGGTGTGTGTGACTCTGTACATAGATGTGTGAGTGGAGTGATTCACTGGGTGCATGATTTCAAGAGTGCATCTGTGATGGACTGCTTGGGTGGGTGAGTGTGTGTATGGGTGTGTTAGTGAGTGAATGTATATCTCAGTGGTACATGTGCGAGTAACTACATATGTAAAAGGCAGTATATATGTGTGTTAGAGTATTTAAATGGCTATAAGTGAGAGTGTGTGATAGTGAGAGTGTCTGTATGGATGCGTGTGTGCTTGTATCAGTTATTGTATAAGAGCGTAAGAATGTGCTAGTATTTGTATGAGTAAGTGAGCTGGTGTGTGTATAACTGTATAGGTGAGTAAATGGGTGTGTGATTAATTTTTGCATGACTGACTAGGTGTGTGAGTACCTCTATGGATGAGTGGTGGTGTGTGAGTGTTTATATAGGTGTATGAGTGCATATGATAGTCCTGTACTGACTGACTGTAAGTATGAGTGACTGTACGGGTGAGTGAGTGGATGGATGTGTGTAGACCTAAGAATCAGTGAGTGGGTATGTAGTTTTTGGTGTTGGAGTGTCTATGGTTTTGAGAATGGCAGTCTGTAATTTAGAGTGGGTGTATCAAAAGTTATATTAGGGTGTGAGAAGATGCATGAAATTATCACATGGATGATGTCATCAGTGATGTCATTTGAGATGTCATCAGTGATGTCATCAGTGATGTCACTGACCATGTCATGAGTGATGTAATATGTGACGTCATCAGCAGTGCATTGCGGGGCGCGAGTTATAGTTAGCTGAACTAACTATAACGAGGGAATTTCTATGGTTTTGTACGAGTGAAATGTCCAACTAACTATAACTGTCCCTAAAACCTATGGTTTTTTCAGTGAATTTCAAAGGTTTTTAAATGCTAATTTCTAACTATAACGTGTCTGAAACCTATGGTTTTTTCAGTGAATTTCAAAGGTTTTTAAATGCTAATTTCTAACTATAACGTGCCTGAAACCTATGATTTTTAAGTGAATTTCAAAGGTTTTTAAATGCTAGTTTCTAACTATGCCTACAGAGGTAGGACATGTGAAGAAAGAAGAAAAAACGCACAGAAAGAAGCAAAAGATGTGCAGAAAGAACCAACAGAGGAGCTGAAAGAGGCCTTGTTGCAAAATCATCCTGTGCCCACAACTTTTTCAGACGGGTACTGGTGGTAACTGACTCTGACTAACCAGAGCCAGTGCTATGCTAAAAGACACTTAGAATACAGTGAAAACACCTACATACACTAGGGAACACTATGCGTTGGGGTACCCCTGTGATTAGCATGACCTCCTCTGCAAGTCCCTAGTACATAATAGGGCAGGGGATTAAAACTACCTCTTAAAACGCGCTACAGGGCGCGTTTGCACAGTGGTGAAGGGAGGGGGGCCTGAGGTGACGTGTGCAAACGCGCCCCGTGGCGCGTTTTAAGTGCGGGATTAAGTCCCTTGAATCCTGAGGGTCCCTGGGGCCCAACTAGCCCCCAGGTACCTACAGTTAGGACCATAGAGCTGAGTTGCAGAGAGGCGTTCCGAGGCCACGCACCTTTTTCACCTCTCTGCAACGCAACTCTGTTGTGCTTACTAAAGGTACCTGGTGGGCTAGTTGGCCCCAGGGTCCCTCAGGATTCAAAGGAATTAATTCCCCAACTTAAAACGCACCACAGGACGTGTTTGCGCACATGTCACCTGAGGCCCCGCCCCCTCCCTTCACCACTGTGCAAACGCGCCCCGTGGACCGTTTTAAGTTGGGGGATTAGGTCACCTTGAATCCTGAGGGTCCCTGGGGCCCAACTAGCCCACCAGGTACTTCCAGTAAGCACCACAGGCCTGCGTTGCAACGCCTGTAACAAATTGTGCAGTTGTGTTTAGGTAGTGAAGAGGGTCGTGCTGGGGGTAGTGTTTTAGGGTTTAGGGTAGTGCAGTGGTATTTGTGTAGTGTAGGGGGTCATGCTGGGGTAGATTTAGGGTTTAGGGTAGTGCAGTGGTGTTTGGGTAGTGTAGGGAGTCGTGCTGGGGGAGTGTTTTAGGGTTTAGGGTAGTGCAGTGGTGTTTGAGTAGTGTAGGGGGTCATGCTGGGGTAGTGTTTTAGGGTTTAGGGTAGTGCAGTGGTGTTTGGGTAGTGTAGGGGGTTGTGCTGGGGGTAGTGATTTAGGGTAGTGCGGTGGTGTTTGGGTAGTGTAGGGGGTACTGCTGGGGGTAGTGTTTTAGGGTTTAGGGTAGTGCAATGGTGTTTGGGTAGTGTAGGGGTACTGCTGGGGGTAGTATTTTAGGGTTTAGGGTAGTGCAGTGGTGTTTGGGTAGTGTAGGGGGTACTGCTGGGGGTAGTGTTTTAGGGTTTAGGGTAGTGCAGTGGTGTTTGGGTAGTGTAGGGGTTCGTGCTGGGGGTAGTTTTTTAGGGTTTAGGGTAGTGCAGTGGTGTTTGTGTAGTGTAGGGGGTAGTGTTTTAGGGTTTAGGGTAGTGCAGTGGTGTTTGTGTAGTGTAGGAGGTCGTGTTTTAGGGTTTAGGGTAGTGCAGTGGTCTTTGGGTAGTGTAGGGATTCGTGCGGGGGTAGTGTTTTAGGGTTTAGGGTAGTGCAGTGGTCTTTGGGTAGTGTAGGGGGTCGTGCGAGGGGTAGTGTTTTAGGGATTAGGGTAGTGCATTGGTGTTTGGGTAGTGTAGGGGTCATGCGGGGGTAGTGTTTTAGGGTTTAGGGCAGTGCAGTGGTGTTTGGGTAGTGTAGGGGGTCGTGCTGGGGGAGTGTTTTAGGGTTTAGGGCAGTGCAGTGGTGTTCGGGTAGTGTAGGGGGTCATGCTGGGGGAGTGTTTTAGGGTTTAGGGCAGTGCAGTGGTGTTCGGGTAGTGTAGGGGTCGTGCTGGGGGAGTGTTTTAGGGTTCAGTGCAGTGGTGTTCGGGAAGTGTAGGGGGTCGTGCTGGGGGGAGTGTTTGAGGGTTTAGGGCAGTGCAGTGTTGTTCGGGTAGTGTAGGGGGTCGTGCTGGGGGAGTATTTTAGGGTTTAGGGTAGTGCAGTGGTGTTCGGGTAGTGTAGGGGGTCGTGCTGGGGGTAATGTTCTAGGGTTTAGGGCAGTGCAGTGGTGTTCGGGCAGTGTAGGGGGTCGTGCTGGGGTGGTGTTTCAGGGTTTAGGGCAGTGCAGTGGTGTTCAGGCAGTGTAGGGGGTCGTGCAGGGGTGGTGTTTCAGGGTTTAGGGCAGTGCAGTGGTGTTCGGGCAGTGTAGGGGTCGTGCAGGGGTGGTGTTTCAGGGTTTAGGGCAGTGGTGTTCGGGCAGTGTAGGGGGTCATGCTGGGGGTGGTGTTTCAGGGTTTGGGGCAGTGCAGTGGTGTTCGATCAGTAAAGGGGGTCATGCTGGGGGTGGTGTTTCAGGGTTTAGGGCAGTGCAGTGGTGTTCGGGCAGTGTAGGGGGCGGTGCAGGGGTGGTGTTTCAGGGTTTAGGGCATTGCAGTGGTGTTCGGGCAGTGTAGGGGGTGGTGTTTCAGGGTTTAGGGCAGTGCAGTGGTGTTCAGGCAGTGTAGGGGGCCGTGCAGGGGGTGGTGTTTCAGGGTTTATGGCAGTGCAGTGGTGTTCGTGCAGTGTAGGGGGCCGTGCAGGGGGTGGTGTTTCAGGGTTTAGGGCAGTGCAGTGGTGTTCGGGCAGTGTAGGGGGTCGTGCTGGGGCTGGTGTTTCAGGGTTTAGGGAAGTACAGTGGTGTTCGGGCAGTGTGGGGGTCGTGCTGGGGCTGGTGTTTCAGGGTTTAGGGCAGTGCAGTGGTGTTCGGGCAGTGTAGGGGGTCATCCTGGGGCTGGTGTTTCAGGGTTTAGGGCAGTGCAGTGGTGTTCGGGCAGTGTAGGTGGTCGTGCTGGTGTTTCAGGGTTTAGGGCAGTGCAGTGGTGTTCGGTCAGTGTAGGGGGTCATGCTGGGGCTGGTGTTTCAGGGTTTAGGGCAGTGCAGTGGTGTTCCGGCAGTGTAGGGGGTCTTGCTGGGGCTGGTGTTTCAGACTCTAGGGCAGTGCAGTGGTGTTTGGGCAGTGTAGGGGGTCTTGCTGTGGCTGGTGTTTCAGGGTTTAGGGCAGTGCAGTGGTGTTCGGGCAGTGTAGGGGGTCGTGCTGGGGCGAGTGTTTCAGGGTTTAGGGCAGAGCAATGGTGTTCAGGCAGTGTAGGGGGTTGTGCTGGAGGTGGTGTTTCAGGGTTTAGGGCAGCGCAGTGGTGTTCGGGCAGTGTAGGGGGTCTTGCTGGGGGTGGTGTTTCAGGGTTAAGGGCAGTGGTGTTCAGGCAGTGTAGGGGGTCTTGCTGGGGGTGATGTTTCAGGGTTTAGGGCAGTGCAGTGGTGTTCGGGCAGTACAGGGGGTCGTGCAGGGGGTGGTGTTTCAGGGTTTAGGGCAGTGCAGTGGTGTTTGGGCAGTGTAGGGTGTCGTGCTGAGGGGTGGTGTTTCAGGGTTTAGGGCAGTGCAGTGGTGTTCGGGCAGTGTAGGGGGTGGTGTTTCAGGGTTTAGGGCAGTGCAGTGGAGTTTGGGCAGTGTACGGGGTCGTGCAGGGGGTGGTGTTTCAGGGTTTAGGGCAGTGCAGTGGTGTTCGGCCAGTGTAGGTGGTCTTGCTGGGGGTGGTGTTTCAGGGTTTAGTGCAGTGGTGTTCGGGCAGTGTAGGGAGTCTTGCTGGGGGTGGTTTTTAGGGCAGTGCAGTGGTGTTCGGGCAGTGTAGGGGGTCTTGCTGGGGCTGGTGTTTCAGGGTTTAGGGCAGTGCAATGGTGTTCGGGCAGTGTAGGGGGTCGTGCTGGGGCTGGTGTTTGAGGGTTTAGGGCAGTGCAGTGGTGTTCAGGCAGTATAGGGGGTCGTGCTGGGGCTGGTGTTTCAGGGTTTAGGGCAGAGCAGTGGTTTTCGGGCAGTGTAGGCGGTCGTGCTGGGGCTGGTGTTTCAGGGTTTAGGGCAGTGCAGTGGTGTTCGGGCAGTGTACGGGGTTATGCTGGGGCTGGTGTTTCAGGGTTTAGGGCAGTGCAGTGGTGTTCGGGCAGTGTAGGGGGTCGTGCTGGGGCTGGTGTTTCAGGGTTTAGGGCAGTGCAGAGGTGTTCGGGCAGTGTAGGGGGTCGTGCTGGGGCTGGTGTTTCAGGGTTTTGGGCAGAGCAGTGGTGTTCGGGCAGTGTAGGGGGTCGTGCTGGGGGTGGTGTTTCAGGGTTTTGGGCAGAGCAGTGGTGTTCGGGCAGTGTAGGGGTCGTGCTGGGGGTGGTGTTTCAGGGTTTAGGGCAGTGCAGTGGTGTTCGGGCAGTGTAGGGGGTCTTGCTGGGGGTGGTGTTTCAGGGTTTAGGGCAGTGGTGTTCGGGCAGTGTAGGGGGTCTTGCTGGGGGTGATGTTTCAGGGTTTAGGGCAGTGCAGTGGTGTTCGGGCAGTGTAGGGGTCTTGCTGGGGGTAGTGTTTCAGGGTTTAGGGCAGTGCAGTGGTGTTCGTGCAGTGTAGGGGGTCGTGCTGGGGGTGGTGTTTCAGGGTTTAGGGCAGTGCAGTAGTGTTCGGGCAGTGTAGGGGGTCATGCATGGGTAGTGTTTCAGGGTTTAGGGCAGTGCAGTGGTGTTCGGGCAGTGTAGGGGGTCGTGCAGGGGTGGTGTTTCAGGGTTTAGGGCAGTGCAGTGGTGTTCGGGCAGTGTAGGGGGTCGTGCTGGGGCTGGTGTTTCAGGGTTTAGGGCAGTGCAGTGGTGTTCGGGCAGTGTAGGGGGTCTTGCTGGGGGTAGTGTTTCAGGGTTTAGGGCAGTGCAGTGGTGTTCGTGCAGTGTAGGGGGTCGTGCTGGGGGTGGTGTTTCAGGGATAGGGCAGTGCAGTAGTGTTCGGGCAGTGTAGGGGGTCGTGCATGGGTAGTGTTTCAGGGTTTAGGGCAGTGCAGTGGTGTTCGGGCAGTGTAGGGGGTCGTGCAGGGGATGGTGTTTCAGGGTTTAGGGCAGTGCAGTGGTGTTCGGGCAGTGTAGGGGGTCGTGCTGGGGCTGGTGTTTCAGGGTTTAGGGCAGTGAAGTGGTGTTCGGGCAGTGTAGGGGGTCTTGCTGGGGGTGGTGTTTCAGGGTTTAGGGCAGTGGTGTTCGGTCAGTATAGGGGGCTCGCTGGGGGTGATGTTTCAGGGTTTAGGGCAGTGCAGTGGTGTTTGGGCAGTGTAGGGGTCTTGCTGGGGGTAGTGTTTCAGGGTTTAGGGCAGTGCAGTGGTGTTTGTGCAGTGTAGGGGGTCGTGCTGGGGATGGTGTTTCAGGGTTTAGGGCAGTGCAGTAGTGTTTGGGCAGTGTAGGGGGTCGTGCAGGGGGTGGTGTTTCAGGGTTTAGGGCAGTGCAGTGGTGTTCGGGCAGTGTAGGGGGTCGTGCTGAGGCTGGTGTTTCATGGATTAGGGCAGTGCAGTGGTGTTCGGGCAGTGTAGGGGTCGTGCTGGGACTGGTGTTTCAGGGTTTAGGGCAGTGCAGTGGTGTTCGGGCAGTGTAGGCGGTCGTGCTGGGGCTGGTGTTTCAGGGTTTAGGGCAGTGCAGTGGTGTTCGGGCAGTGTAGGGGTTCATGCTGGGGCTGGTGTTTCAGTGTTTAGGGCAGTGCAGTGGTGCTCGTGCAGTGTAGGGGGTTGTGCTGGGGTGGTGTTTCAGGGTTTAGGGTAGTGCAGTGGTGTTCGGGCAGTGTAGGGGGTCGTGCTGGGGCTGGTGTTTCAAGGTTTAGGGCAGTGCAGTGGTGTTCGGGCAGTGTAGGGGGTCGTGCTGGGGCTGGTGTTTCAGTGTTTTGGGCAGAGCAGTGGTGTTCGGGCAGTGTAGGGGGTTGTGCTGGGGGTGGTGTTTCAGGGTTTAGGGCAGTGCAGTGGTGTTCGGGCAGTGTAGGGGGTCATGCTGGGGGTGGTGTTTAAGGGTTTAGGGCAGTGGTGTTCGGGCAGTGTAGGGGGTCTTGCTGGGGGTGATGTTTCAGGGTTTAGGGCAGTGCAGTGGTGTTCGGGCAGTGTAGGGGGTCTTGCTGGGGGTAGTGTTTCAGCGTTTAGGGCAGTGCAGTGGTGTTCGGGCAGTGTAGGGGGTCATGCTGGGGGTGGTGTTTCAGGGTGTAGGGCAGTGCAGTGGTGTTCGGGCAGTGCAGTGGTGTTCGGGCAGTGTAGGGGGTGGTGTTTCAGGGTTTAGGGCAGTGCAGTGGTGTTCGGGCAGTGTAGGGGGTCGTGATAGGGGTGGTGTTTCAGGGTTTAGGGCAGTGCAGTGGTGTTCGGGCAGTGTAGGGGGTCGTGCTGGGGGTAGTGTTTTAGGGTTTAGGGTAGTGCAGTGGTGTTTGTGTAGTGTAGGGGGTCATGTTTTAGGGTTGTGCAGTGGTGTTTGGGTAGTGTAGGGGGTCGTGCTGGGGGTAGTGTTTTAGGATTTAGGTTAGTGCAGTGGTGTTTGGGTAGTGTAGGGGTCGTGCTGGGGGCAGTGTTTTAGGGTTTAGGGTAGTGCAGTGGTGCTTGTGTAGTGTAGGGGTCGTGCTGGGGGTAGTGTTTTAGGGTTTAGGTTAGTGCAGTGGTGTTTTTGTAGTGTAGGGGGGTCATGTTTTAAGATGCAACGCTCCAATACCTGACCAGTCTGCACTACATAAAACTTCAAAAAAACTAAAAATAAAAAGTGTTTTGCACACTTTTGTCATTGGGCTATATGTGGTCTACATCTGGGTAATATTTGTGCTACATTTGGGCTCTTTTTTCACTGGTGGCCATCTTGGAAGACTTCTTTGTTATGAAGTTTCCTAATTTCCTCATTTACTGTAGTCTCCTCAGTAGGAAATGCTTTCAGTTTTTTACTTTGATTCCATCAAGAAGGCATTCAGATGTGTCTCAAATTTGCCATAAATTCAGAATGTTAGCACTCTAGTTGCTCATTAGATCACTGTAGTAAAGCTACTGCTCACCAGGGAGTTAACTGGAAGTCTGCTGCTGGTATTGAAAGTGATTGTTTCAGTCTGCATGTCAGAATTTTCTAATGAAATAGAAGAGGATTTGAGATCTCACTTAAAACATGCCCTCATTTTTCTTTCTGCAGCACTAACCATAATTTCTATTTAAAAAAGAACCCCCTCATTTTGTTCCTTTTTAAATTAAATCTTTTAAGTGTTACCGGTTTATTCCAATCAAGATGCCTTTAGGTGTGCCATACTTTTGTCATAAGTAAGGCTGTTAGCGCTCTAGTTGTTCTTTAGAACACTCTGGGAAGCTGCAGTAGAACACAAAGGCATCAACTGGCAGGCTGCTCCTGTTGAAATATAACAGGAAGATATTTGAGATCACACTTGAAACATGTCCTAATTTTTCTTTCTACAGCACTAACCATAATTTCTATGTCAAAATGAACCCCATCATTTTGTTCCTTTTTAAATTAAATGTTTTAAGTGTTACCAGTTTATTCCAATCAAGATGGCTTCAGGTGTGCCATACTTTTGTCATAAGTAAGGCTGTTAGCACTCTAGTTGTTCTTAAGAACACTCTGGGAAGCTGCAGTAGAACACAAAGGCATCAACTGACAGGCTGCTCCTGTTGAAATATAACAGGAAGATATTTGAGATCTCACTTAAAACATGTCCTAATTTTTCTTTCTACAGCACTAACCATAATTTCTATGTCAAAATGAACCCCCTCATTTTGTTCCTTATTAAATTAAATGTTTTAAGAGTTACCAGTTTATTCCAATCAAGATGGCTTCAGGTGTGCCATACTTTTGTCATAAGTAAGGCTGTTAGCACTCTAGTTGTTCTTTAGAACACTCTGGGAAGCTGCAGTAGAACACAAAGGAATCAACTGACAGTCTCTGCCCTTGTTGGATGTACATGTTTTACTGAGAATGTCAGACTTCATTCTCACATGACTGAGAAAGATAATGTGAATTTACAGAAAATATGCTCTCATTTTAGCTTCTGGAGCACCTTCCAAAACTGTATGGGACAAGCATGTGAAAATAGTTTTCTCTCAAACATGATTCATGATATCCCAGCAGAAGGTTTTTCACAGGGTAAAATCACCTTAGAACACACCACAATTCCTGAAATTAGTATGGTACCATCAACAAATGAATTCTAATGTAACTAAAGTCTGTTATCACCCTTTATAGTTCTCCTTTTGGTAACCCTCAAAATCTTTGATTCACTACAATGCATTTCAATGGGGTACTATCATGTATATTGGTCTCAAGATGGCTGCCAGCAATTCCAGGATGAAGTGCTGACAGCCAATCAGATCTCACAATGACATGTGTGGTTAGGCTCCGCCCAGATATATATGTGATTTTACTTTTGATTTTCTCAGGAACTACTGAACGGATTTACACCATTTAAGCAAAAGGCACGACACTGAACCAAGGGCTACCGCTTTGCCAAATTTGGTGTAATTCCGTTCAGCAGTTCGGGCTGTAGCCGCGATGAACGGGTCCTATGGAAAAATGAATGGGGAAAACACGTTTTGGGACCCCCCTTTTTTCTCGGCCCCTGCTTGACAAATCACCGCGAGACTTTCTGGATAGGAGCGGACCGGAGCACCCCAACAAGTTGGAAAATTTTGCGAAGATTCGTCAACCGGCGCCAACGTTATTTCAAATAGAATGTTGCGGATTTCCTATGGAAAATAGGTCCTAACTATAACTATCTACTGGCGACCGCCAGTAGATAATATATATATATATATATATATTATTCACTGAAAAAACCATAGGTTTGAAGCACGTTATAGTTAGAAATTAGCATTTAAAAAACCTTAGAAATTCACTGAAAAAACCATAGGTTTCAGGGACGTTATAGTTAGTTGGAGATTTCACTCGTACAAAACCAGAGAAATTCCACCGTTATAGTTAGTTCAGCTAACTATAACTCGCGCCCCCGCAATGCACTGCTGATGACGTCACATATTACATCATTCAAAGACATGGTCAGTGACATCACTGATGACATCTCAAATGACATCACTGATGACATCACTGATGACATCATCCACGTGATAATCTGATGCACCTCCTCACACCCTAATATAACCTTTGATACACCCACTCTAAAATACAGACTACCATTTGCGAAACCATAGACAGACCAATACCAGTTACTACATACGTACTCACTGATTCCTAGGTCTACACACACATCCACTCATTCACCCATACAGTCACTCATACATGCAGTCTACCATCAATACGGCAACATCATATGCAGTCACATATCTATACAGACACTCACACACCATCACTCATCCATATAGTTACTCACACACCTAGTCAGTCATGCAAAGAATCAATAACACTTCCATTTACTCACCTATACAGTTATACACACACACCACATCACTTATTCAAACAGAAACAAACACATACTTACTCTCTTATACAATCACTGATACATGTGCACACTCATCCATACAGCCACTCTCACAATCACTGACTCTCACGAATAGTCATTTATATACTCCAACTCTCCCATGCATTCAGTAAGACACATTTAATCACTCACTTAAACAGTCAGTCATGCACCTACTAAATCCTCCATCCAGACACTTATACACCCACTCATTCTTCAATACACCATGGCATATACATATAATACATATTTAAACTTTAAAGAAACACACAGTCACGTGGATGACGTCATCAGTGATGTCATTTGAGATGTCATCAGTGATGTCACTGACCATGTCATGAATGATGTAATATGTGACGTCATCAGCAGTGCATTGCAGGGGCGCGAGTTATAGTTAGCTGAACTAACTATAATGGTGGAATTTCTCTGGTTTTGTACGAGTGAAATCTCCAACTAACTATAACGTCCCTGAAACCTATGGTTTTTTTCAGTGAAATACTAAGGTTTTTAAATGCTAATTTCTAACTATAACGTGCCTCAAACCTATGGTTTTTTCAGTGAATTTCAAAGGTTTTTTAAATGCTAATTTTTATCTACAACGTCCCTATTAAGTCCCCTTGAATCCTGAGGGTCCCTGGGGGACAACTAGCCCACCAGGTACCTCCATTAAGCACCACAGAGCTGCGTTGCAGAGTGGTGTAAAAAGGGGCGTGGCCTGGGACAACCTCTCTGCAACGCAGCTCTGTGGCACTTACTGGAGGTACCTGGTGGGCTAGTTGGCCCTTAGAGACCATCAGGATTGAACACAACTTAATCCCCCAATTTATAATGTGCCAGGGGGCACATTTGCACACTTGTTTTGTTAGGCCTCGCCCCCTCCCTGCACCACTGTGCAAACACGCCCCATGGTGCGTTGTAAATTAGGGGATTAATTCCCCTTGAGTCCTGAGGGTTTGCAATGACAGGGTGGGTACCCCGGGACACTGCAGGAGCCGGCCCTGGGGGGTGGTGGTCCCCAGGGCCAGCGAGAGCTCCAGGAGGGGGGCCGCGCAGCCCCCCTCCCTTCATTTTAAAAGCCCTGGGGAGGTGGTGGTCCCTGGGGCGTGTCGGGGGGCTCGAGCCCCCCCACACATCTTTTCAAAGTAAAAAATAGAGCCCCGGGGAGGTGGCGGTCCCCCGTGGCTGCGGGGGGCTGCGTGCCCCCCGCGGTTTATTTTCAAAGCCCTGGGGAGGTGGCGGTCCCCGGGCCAGCATGGGGAGGGTGTGGTCCCCACACGGGCTATTATTTTATTAGGAATGCCCCGGGACCTGGCCCACTCAGGGGCCTTATTTAAATGAAGCGGGATTTGCGACCCCAAAGCAAATTCCGCCGATTTTTTTTTTTAAATGCGAACACGAGCGAGGCAAAAAACTCTGCTCCGCTATGCGGGGCGGAGTTTTTTGGAACTCTGCGATCTCCGCGTAATGCGGAGTGCGGAAAACTTTGCAAACTCCGCGAGCAGAGCGGAGTTCACCGCCCAGGGTTAGTCAGTTACCACCAGTACCGGTCAGCAAAAAGTTGTGCTGTTCAGATGCCGCCAACAGCCCAGTAAGGGCCTAAGTGGTATTTTTTGACGCAGATGGGCCTTTGTTATTTTCCTTTTGCAAACATGGGGGAGGAAGCATTGGGGGCAGGAGGGGGAGAGTTGAGGGACGTGGCATTCCCAATCTCTCGATCTGCCGGCCCTTCAATGTACGCAGATTCAGCAAGCCCTGTAATGTACGCAGATTTAGCATGAGCAGGGAGCCTGACAATTACCTTCACTTATATTCAGGTGTGGTTCACCAGTGTGAACAAATCCGTGTACAAAGTGTGCAGGCAACATTTGCATTTCTTTTTTATCTCCCTGAAGTTAATAAAAAATGTATCTTGTAAAATCCCCCCCCGGTATTTTCAGACAAGGCACAATCTGCAAACGTGGGCCATTTCTTTTACATAAAAGAAACATACAAATAGATGTATACCTGTGTTTTATAGCTATCGGATCTTCTGATACATAACACCTGTAGAAATACATGTACAAGTATAGACATACCTCAGCAAAGTTGGATTGCTAAGACGGACACTCGGGCAATTTACAATGTGCCGGTATGTAAGTTGCAACTGTGTGTCGCTTTTTTGTGTAGCATGGAAGCCGATTGGGACTTTCTCTGTGCTGTTCAGATGCCGCCAACAGCCCAGTGAGGGCCTAAGTTGTATTTTTTGACGCAGATAGGCCTCTGTTACCTTACTTTTACAAATGTGGGGGGAGGAAGCATTGGGGGGGGAGAGGGGAGTCGAGGGAAGTCTCATTCCCAGTCTCTCGATCTACCGGCCTTGTAATGTACGCAGATTCAGCACGAGCAGGGAGCCTGAAAATTACCTTCACTTATATTCAGATTTGGTTAACCAGTGTGAACAAATCTGTGCACAAAGTGTGCAGGCAACATTTGCATTTCTTTTTTATCTGCCTGAAGTTATTAAAACATGACTCTTGTAAAGCCCTCCCCAGTATTTTCCAACAAGGCACAATCTGCAAACATGGGCCATTTCTTTTAAGTTGGCTGGGCTGATTTTGGATCCCAATTAAACCCTGTACCTCACTCACAAGAACATGCAGTCCTTTCAACATGACAGTCTGCACTCCTCATTTCTCGAAGACACCTAAATGTATAAGGGGTACTTCAAGCGTACCTTTTCAATCAAAGTAGCCTAATCACTAATACCTCTGCCAGCATGTCTTAAACCTCACTTTTCTTTTGCAGCTCGACTATTCAGCAACTACTCAGTCTTTGTAGATTTTGTAACATATTTCAAACAGCACACTTCTGTAATAATCTGTTATTTAAAAAAAAAAATTATTTTCAAACTTAAAAATATCACACCAAAGACTGAACCACTACTACACAATACATAACACACCTTACAAATTTGTAACTCACCTCTGTAATAGTATTGCAGAATATCAATATCAGAAACGCATGAAAAATGTTCACCCAATAAATGTAATGCAGCACTCTAAACAAGGTAAAACCAGTAATGGCAAACTTTCCCTCTCTTTCTGCACACAAATAGATGTAAGTAACAAATCAAATTCGTTCCTTCATTATTTCAAATTGTAAAACACATTTCTATTGGTTACTCATATTAACCCTTTCTAACTCTTTTCTAAAAGTGCCCAAACTGGTTCTGTAATTTTGTGGAGGGGAGACCCCCCCACGCTGCTGCATCGCCATGGAGCCCCGAACCCTTACAAGAGTTCAAAAACCTATTTTCAATAATACTACTGATAATTTTGAACAGCACACTTCTTCTAAACATACTACTGATTTACAAAAACTAACTTTAATAGCTTATCACTTGTATTTAAATCTGCATTTCATATTTTAATACCACAGTTTTTTCAACCCTTCCCCCAATCTCCTTAATGCCAGTTTCCATAGCAACAGTTTCAGCAACATTCAACGGCAGGTGCAGGTCACAAGTTCACCATATTTCATAGCAACAGTTTCTGCAACATTCAACGGCAGGTGCAGGTCAGCAGGTCACACGTTCACCATATTTTTAAGTTCAGAACAGTAGCTTCCAAATGCAAATAGCAGGTGTGGTTGACTTCTGCAAAGCGTTATCGTATCCTATGTAGTGTACCTTTCAAACATTTTTATTAACCAATCAGAAACATGCTTTTTCACGAAAGTAACATGCACCCTATTTTTCAGTGCACAATGTTGATTATCAGCCAATCAGTTATCGGTTTCCTCAAAAAAAGCTTGTTCTCCACATTTTTACAAATCTCTCATTCTACCAACGGACTACATCCCTTCAAAATGCTTGCAGTATGTATCGTAGGGCACAGCTATGTTTTCTGGTGCAAAAGGTATGCTGAACACAGACATATTGACAAAGACCTAGGTTTGCAAAATGTGGACATTAAATGGTTTGCACAGAGAGGATTAAAGTGGCACCAATTGATGCCTTTGGTTAAAACCTTTTTGCATCTCCAACCCCCTGACCTCATGATTGTGCACTGTGGTGGCAATGACCTAGGCACATTGACTGGGGTTGGGTTGGAAATGTTAATGAAGGATAACTTTGCACAGTTGATGTTGCTTTTGCCTCAAACTGTCTTTGTATACTCTAATATATGCCAAAGACAGAAATGGAAGTGGTCAAATCAATTCTGTCCTCAGATTGAGAAAGCTAGTAAGAATGTCAATAAAGCTGTTTCTGCTTACCTCAGAGATCATAGAATGAGGTCCATCTATAACAACAATCTACGTTTTGATATGGATGACATCTGCAGAAATGATGGAGTTCATTTCACAAATGAAGGAAACAGAGTTTTTCTCAACAACCTCAAGCTGTGCATCTACACTTACATGTAGCTCCAACAATGTCATAATTAAAACCAGGGCTCTTTTTAGAGCCACCCTATAACCCATAACTCAGCCGGGCCATTTTAGACCCCGGGGACCCCTTCCTCTGGGGCCTGGCCACAATGTTTGGGGACTGCGGGGAGAGCCCCAATGCCCCCGAGGTCCCTGCCGGCTCCCTGCCTCCTGCGGGAGCCGGCATTGCTTCTGGGCAAAGGCAGCTGCTGACATGCAGCTCCCTTTGCCCAAAACCAAATCTGCTTCGCTTCATGGAAGTGAGAGCAAATTTCCTCCTCTCGCTTCCATAAAGCGAAGCAGAAGTTTGCTCTGCTCCCACCCTGCCATAGCAAACTGCAATGTACCGGGGGTAGACACCACAGGACATTGTTGGAAACGGCACTCGGGGCGGCGATCCCCAGGGTCATGGAAAGCTCCTCAAGGGACACTGTGCGATCCACCTCCATCAAATTTAAAGCCCCAGGAACATCATGCTACCCAGGGCTGGCAGTCCGCAACGGACCCCTGCATTTTAATTGATGAATGCCCCGGGAAGATAGTGGTCCCTGGGACAGTGTGGGGGAGGCTTGAGCCCCTCCACACTTAAATTTTACATATAGCTCTGGGGAGGTGGTGCTCTTCGGGCGGAGGGGGGCCGCGTGCCCCCCATATCATTATATTTGCCCTGGGGAGGTGGCAGTCCCCGTGACAGAAATAACCACTGCATTATAACTAAAGATAGCTCCTGGGAACTGGCCCACCCGGTGGCTTAATTATACGAAGCGCTCGACAGCGCGCTTCCTTTTTTTTTTTCAGCGTGATTTGCGGACCTTACGCGACTCCCGCCAAAAATATAAAAACAAAATGCTTTTTTTGACCTTTGGGGTCCCTGTGGCATCCCCTGAGCAGCCCTAGGGGGTCAGAGTGTCCCTACCCTGCCCCTTTTCTTCTCTGTTCACCCTTTATCTTCCAACTCATTTCAACTGAGTCACAAGAGGGCTGCCAACACTTCCTTGTTTGAAGTGTTAGCAGCCAATCAGAAACAAGCTCGAGATTGGGAGGGTTCAGCTAATCCGATCTCACAATTCTCAAATATCAATAACTGTAAATGTTTAAATTTCTCAAAAACTACTAAACGGATTTGCACCATATGAAGAACAGCGTGCTTTCTGGACCAAAAGCTACCTTTTTGTCAAATTTGGTGTAATTCCGTTTAGCAGTTCGGACTGTAGCCGTGTCTAAAGTTTCCTATGGAAATTAACATGGAGAATACACGTTTTGGGACCCCCATTTTTTCTCGGCCCCCGCTTAACGAATCACCCCGAAACTTTCAAGACAGGAGCTGACCGGCGCACAACATTAGTTATGAAAATTACGCGAGGATTCGTCAAACGGCGCCAAAGATATTGGCATAAGTAAAAATGCTTTTTGAATAGAAACAAGGTCCTAACTATAACTACCTACTGGCAACCGCCAGTAGGTAATATATATATATATATCTATATATATATATATATATATATATTCACTGAAAAAACCATAGGTTTTAGGGACAGTTATAGTTAGTTGGACATTGCACTCGTACAAAACCCGTGAAATTCCCCGTTATAGTTAGTTCAGGTAACTATAACTTGCGCCCCCGCAATGCCCTGCTGATGATGTCACATATTACATCACTCATGACATGGTCAGTGACATCACTGATGACATCACTGATGACATCTCAAATGACATCACTGATGACATCATCCAGTGACAGTGTGTTTCTGTAAAGTTTAAATATGTTTAATATATATAGGGAAAGGCGTATTGAAGAATGAGTGGGTGTATAAGTGTCTGAATGGATGAGTTAGTAGGTGCGTGACTAAATCTATAAGTGAGTGATTAAACGTATCTTACTGAATGCATGGGTTAGTGACTAAACTGGGTGAATGTCTGTATCCGTCTGTCTGTTGCTGTGTAAGTGGCTGCATGGGTTTGTGAATAGCTACATGAGTGTCTATATGAGTTATTGATTGGTTGTCTGAGTATCTGTATGGGTGCCTGAGTGTTTGTGTGGGTGGGGTGTGTGCGACTCTGTGCATAGATGTGTGAGTGGGTGATTCACTGGGTGGATGGTTTTAAGAGTGCATCTGTGATAGACTGTATGGGTGGGTAAGTGTGTGTAAGAGTGTGTTAGTGAGTGAATGTATGTCCCAGTGGTACATGTGTGAGTAACTACATATGTGAAAGGCAGTATATATGTGTGTTGGAGTATATAAATAGCTATAAGCGAGAGTGTGTGATTGTGAGAGTGACTGTATGGATGAGTGTGTGCTTGTATCAGAGATTGTATAAGAGCGTAAGAATGTGCTAGTATTTGTATGAGTAAGTGAGCTGGTGTGTGTATAACTGTATAGGTGAGTAAATGGGTGTGTGCTTAATTTTTTGCATGACTTACTAGGTGTGTGAGTACCTCTATGGATGAGTGGCGGTGTGTGAGTGTTTATATAGGTGTATGAGTGCATATAATAGTCCTGTACTGAGTGACTATAAGTATGAGTGACTGTACGGGTGAGTGAGTAGATGTGTGTGTGTAGACCTAAGAATCAGTGAGTGTGTATATAGTAATTGGTGTTGGAGTGTCTATGGTTTTGACAATGGCAGTCTGTAATTTACAGTGGGTGTATCAAAAGTTATATTAGGGTGTGAGAAGATGCATCAAATTATCACATGGATGATGTCATCAGTGATGTCATCAGTGATGTCATTTGAGATGTCATCAGTGATGTCATCAGTGATGTCACTGACCATGTCATGAGTGATGCAATATGTGACGTCATCAGCAGTGCATTGCGGGGCGCGAGTTATAGTTACCTAAACTAACTATAATGGGGGAATTTCACGGGTTTTGTACGAGTGCAATGTCCAACTAACTATAACTGTCCCTAAAACCTATGGTTTTTTCAGTGAATTTGTAAGGTTTTTTAAATGCTAATTTCTAACTATAACGTGCCTGAAACCTATGGTTTTTTCAGTGAATTTCAAAGGTTTTTTAAATGCTAATTCCTAACTATAACATGTCTGAAACCTATGGTTTTTTTCAGTGAATTTCAAAGGTTTTGTAAATGACAATTTTTAAATGTATTAATTGTTATATTTATTTTTTTGATACTGATTTACTACATTTTTTTAAACTATTTATTTTTAGATATTTTATTTTTTAAATTACATTATAATTACATTATACATTACATTACAAAACATACTTTCTCAGAATGAATTACTTTAGTTTAAATAATTTGCAAAGAGGCAATAGACTTTTAAGTACATTAGTTACAGTTGTTGCAATGGGCAACACAATTTCAAACACAATGCAACATTAAGCTCAATGTGAATTTCTAGCTAAATGCAATTAGTTAATTTATGGATTACTTTTCTAACCACAGGACTGGATCCTAGATTCAGTCCTGGGACATCTCGTGTAAACAGTTGAGTAAAAGCGTTTTGGTTACAGTAGTGATTTTTAAGGAATATTATTGTATTTTTAAAGTTGACACTTCGAAACTTTTTCACATAGAATCACCAATGTTATCCTATGGGAGGAAATTCACTTAGCAGGTAAGTAGTGTTATCGTTACTTTTTCTTACTCAGTGGTGGATCCTGGATCCAGCACTGGTGCATCTCCTGTAAACAGTTGAAATAATGCGTTTAAGTCATACAGGCAATTTTTAAGGAATATTTGTAGTTTGTGAAAATCGACACAAACTTTTCTGCTGAAAACCAGACAATGGATTCCTATGGAAGGAAATACAAGTTACTGGTAAATACGGTTAGAATTACTTTTCAGGGTCAGTGCTGGGCTAAAAGATGCAGCACTGGGTTCTCTCCTGATAACAGGTGAGTAAATCGGAATTCGTAGTTAGACTGATTTTAGAGGAATATTATAAAGTTCCAAAACTCCACACTTAGAAGAATTTCCAAGTGAAACCAGTCAATGTTAGCCTATGGAAGGAAATTCAAGTTACTGGAAAGTACGGTTAAAATTACTTTTCAGGATCAGTACTGGGCTCAAAGATGCAGCACTGAGGTCTCTCCTGATAACAGGTGAGTAAATCGGAATTCGTAATTCGGCTGATTTTAGAGGAATATTATAAAGTTCCAAAACTCCACACTTAGAAGAATTTCCAAGTGAAACCAGTCAATGTTAGCCTATGGAAGGAAATTCAAGTTACTGGTAAGTACGGTTAAAATTACTGTTCAGGATCAGTACTGGGCTCAAAGGTGCAGCACTGAGGTCTCTCCTGATAACAGGTGAGTAAATCGGAATTCGTAGTTCGGCTGATTTTAGAGGAATATTATAAAGTACCAAAACTCTACACTTAGAAGAATTTCCAAGTGAAACCAGTCAATGTTAGCCTATGGAAGGAAATTCAAGTTACTGGTAAGTACGGTTAGAATTACTTTTCAAGGTCAGTGCTGGGCTCAAAGATGCAGCACTGGGTTCTCTCCTGATAACAGGTGAGAAAATCGGAATTACGTAGTTCGGCTGATTTTAGAGGAATATTTGCACAGTGGTGAAGGGAGGGGCGGGGCTTCAGGTGACATGTCTGCAAACAGGCCCGTGGCGCGTTTTAAGATGGGGAATTAAATCCTCCTCAATACCGAGGGTCCCTAGGGGCCAAGTAGCCCACCAGATACCTCCAGTATGCGCCAGAGAGCTGCGTTGCAGAGAGGTGTTCAGAGGCCACGCCCCTTTTTGCACCTCTCTGCAACGCAGCTCTGTGGCGCTTTCTGGACATACCTGGTGGGCTAGTTGGAACCCAGGGACCCTCAGGATTGAAGGGGATTTAATTCCCCATCTTAAAACGCGCAACAGGGCCTGTTTGCACACATGTCACCTGAAGCCCCGCCTCTCCCTTCACCACTGTGCAAACGCGCCCGTGGTGCATTTTAAGTTGGGGAATTAAGGCCCCTTGAATCCTGAGGGTCCCTGGAGTCCAACTAGCCCACCATGTACCTCCAAAGCGCCACAGAGCTGCGTTGCAGAGAGGTGTAAAGGGGCGTGGCCTCTGTACACCTCTCTGCAACACAGCCCCTGGCGCATACTGGAGGTTCCTGGTGGGCTAGTTGGCCCCAAGGACCCCCAGTATTCAAGGGGATTGATTCCCCTCTGCAAACGCGCCAGGGGCGCGTTTGCAGAGTGGTAAAGGAAGGGGGCGGGGCCTGCGGCACGATCGTTTTTATTTTTATTTTCTTTAAATGCTTTTTTCTGCCCAGGGGGTCCTTGTGGGACCCCCTGAGCAGACCTAGGGGGTCAGGGTGTTTCTACCCTGTCCCCTTTGTGCGTTTTGCACACTTGTTTCTTGTGTTTTTTTTTTAATCGGCGGATCCGCGCACCCTAAGCGCATCCTGCCGTTTAAAAAAAAAAATGCTTTTCTGCCCAGGGGGTCCTTGTGGGACCCCTGAGCAGACCTAGGGGTCAGGGTGTTTCTACCCTGCCCCCTTTCTGCGTTTTGCGCACTTGTTTCTGTGCCTCGGTTCTACCGAGAGCATAAAATGGCTGCCAACACTTCCTGATTTGGAGTGTTGACAGCCAATTAGCATGCAGCTCGTGATAGGGACGGTGCGCGCAGGGTGCGCTCAGGGTGCGCGAATCCGACGCGGCCATAGATATATATGTGATTTTCCTTTTGATTTTCTCAGGAACTACTGAACGGATTTACACCATTTAACAAAAAGGGTTCTTTCTGAACCAAGAAGTACCTCTTTGCTAAATTTGGTGTAATTCCATTCAGCAGTTCGGGCTGTAGCCGTGGCTAAAGTTTCCTATGGGAAAATGAATGGGGAAAACACATTTTGGGACCCCCCTTTTTTCTCGGCCCCCGCTTGACGAATCACCCCGAAACTTTTAGGGTAGGAGCGGACCGGAGCGGGCCATAAAGTTTGAAAATTTCGCAAAGATTCGTCAACCGACGCAAGAGTTATTTCAAATAGAATGTTGCGGATTTCCTATGGAAAATAGGTCCTAACTATAACTATCTACTGGCGACCGCCAGTAGATAATATATATATATATATATATATATATATATATATATATATATATATATATATATATAGCGCACCCCCATATACAGTCATCTCGCCTCACTCGCCACACTACATTAACTATAACTCACCATTATACCATGCACTATGTTCTGCCACATTGTATATTTCAGATGCCATAAGTGCTGTTATTAATGCAATCATTTCACATGCTCCAACATCTACAATATGCAAGGGTATAGGTAGTGAATGGAAAAGGGGGTGAGCTATAGTTAATATATTGGGGCGAGTGAGGCTGTATATGGAGGTGCACGTGTTATATAAATTTTAAGGTGGTGTGTAAGTATAAATGTGAGTTATAAGTATGACATTAATTTGAAATTGGTGCATAAATGATAAAATATATAACTATAACTCTAGAATGTGTAATATTTGTGTAGTTTAAGTTGGATTTGTATAGCAAACATAAATAAAGTTTTCCTAACTATAACTCTTCCTTAACCTTTGTTTTATATATATATATATATAGTTCATCAAATTCCCAACAGCAGCTGGCTGAAAGCGGGACACGGACACCAGTTAAGTGCATGAAATATCTTCTTTATTTGCTGACACTGATCGACATGGCAGATGACGCGTTTCGCCCAACGAGTGGGCTTGATCACATATATATATATTTATATGTTTTTCGCTGCAGCCACTTCGTCTTTTCTCCAGCTGTTTCCGAGTGTGTTCTTCACATCGTGCCATCTTTATTTGTCATCCAACCAATCCCAGTGTATTGTAAGCTCTCCCAGGTAGCCTATTCTATATTTATAGATTGTGGCTTTGGGCTTCTGCGTACAGTAAGACTTAATAGCAGACATTGTTCAGTACAAGAAGATTATGGTAATTACCATTGGCTAATGGTAACTCATGTATAGTGGTGGTATCCATTAACAGTCATTATGGAAGAGAATGCAGAAGCACGACGCAGGCTGAGAGCCAATACTATGTTTCATAAAGCCAGCAATCCAGTGCAAAGTGCAGAAGGGATTGTCCTCCCTATTTCATTGAATCAAAAATACCAAAAATTTGAAAAAATCCTGAAGAAAGAAACATCAAAATGGTGGGAGGCCATAACTCTAGAAAAATACTTGGAAGAGGGCAGAGTCCCTCGTGGTCTTAGAATCTTAATTGTTCCCTCATATGAGGAGCCAGATTCTGAATTAATTAAGGAATGGGCAACTAATCTGATGGACTGTTCTAATCGCATGATGTCGATTCTGACTAAATTTGCATGGAAAGAATGTGAAGTCCTTCTTAAAACTATTGAAGAATTGAAAGAGGAAATCAAGAGATGAGAATATGGAGACATTTACAACTAAATTGGGCGATATAACCAAAAGAATTGAAAAATATGAAGAGGAGATTATTGCCAAAAAAGAGAGAAAGTTTATGAGAGATCAGATTGATTACCAGGCAGGAAGAATATTTACTTTCAGTCGCAAATATGATAATGTGAGAAACAACAGGAGAGTCTCACCAACTGAAGATCACACAGCAGTGAGTGAAACTGGAAGTGATGCTAGTGAGAGTGATATCTCGGAAGATGGAACACCGGTAATCGATAAGGATGTGACATATCCGACAAATTTTGGGGAGGAATTTCGCCTACTGAACCAGAACAAGAATCAGCTAAATTGGCAGAAAGATCAAGGACAGGGCAGAGGAAGAGCCCAGAACGTAAGAGGCAGAGGAAGAGGCAAATTAAATGGAGAAAAAGTAACAACAATAACAAAAAAACAAGGAGAGGTCGATGGAGCAAGAGGAACATCAACCCCCAGTGGGAATGGAGACAAGGGGCCAGAAGCGGCGAGGAAAATGAGTAACAACAATAATGTGGTAAATCTTTCTAAACGTCCGCTAAATGATGTAGAATTGAAAGTGTTGCAATATGGGCTTTCGTTCTGTCCCACAACTCCCTTTGCTTATGCACAAGGCAGAATTGATCTCTTTCACTTTGTGAGAAAACTGAAATTACGCAAGTGGCATAAATTGAAAGCTAAATCTGCTGCTACCCCCATCTCCTCAATTCGACCCAGCCCTAATATTCTGACCATCAGAGAAGTGGACACGTTAATTGTTTTAAATGAACTGGATATGGACGCATCTGATTCTACACCCTCTGATGCACAATCTATGGGTTTTTTAACTAGTGATAGCTGTCCAAATGATTTCAAACCAAAATCTACTTTCAATCCCTCCCTCCCCCCATGTGCTATCGATACTTTTGAAACATTGGTGACAAATGACCTGAAAAAATTGGCTAAAAGAAAGGTTTGGAGAAGTGACAATCTGGCCAAAAAAGAAAGATTGGCTGTGAAAACATTACAATTAGATCAGAGTGTGGTCATTCGCCAATTGGACAAAGGGGGTAATGTTGTTGTACTTAATATCGATTATTATTTACAGGAGGGTATGAGACAGCTAAACATCTCAGAATGTTATGAGAGAGTCCCTCAAGAGAACATTGAAAGTTCAAATGCAATGTATTTTGAAATGTTGAAATCTTGGCATAAAAAGGGCCTTCTAGAATGGGACGAGTATGCTTATCTTTTGAATCGTTCACCCAAAATAGCTGTACTTTACTTATTACCAAAACTCCATAAGGACCCACTGAGACCACCAGGGAGACCAATTGTATCTTCAATGGGGTCACTACTGGAACATACTTCTAAATACATAGATTATTTGTTGCGTCCATATGTAGAGTCGTTACCATCCTACATACAGGATAGAAAAGATTTTCTAAACAAAATCAAAGATATAGTATAAGAAGATAATTTTCTCCTGATTACCTTGGATGTGTGCAGCTTGTACACGTCTATTAAACATACTGACGGTATTCAAGCTTGTAGTCATTACCTGAAATCCCGTTCCATCTCCTTTCTGCAACACACTGAAATGTTATTGGTTATGATCAGGTTTTGCCTTGAAAATAATTTTTTATTTTCAATGACTCATTTTTCAGACAGAAGCAAGGGACAGCCATGGGCACTTGCTTTGCTCCCAGTTATGCCAACCTGATGATGGGGTGGTGGGAGCAGCAGGTGCCCATGGCTTTCAAACAATATGGTGACCATGTTAAAGTTTGGTTATGATATATTGATGACCTTTTTATTGTTTGGCAAGGCAGTCATGATCAAGCTATTAGCTTTGTCTCGTCATTGAACACCAATGATTACAATCTGAAATTTGAGTGTAACATCAGTGAAACCAGCATAACATTTTTGGACACTAAGATCACTGTAGTAAACAGTCACATAACATCGAGATTGTTTCGCAAAAAAATGGCTGGGAATACATTACTCCATGCCAAGAGGAGTCACCCCAGGAATTTGATCATGAGCATCCCATATGGTGAGTTCCTCCGGGCTCGGAGGAACTGTAGTTCTGATACAGACTACCAGGATCAGTGCAATTGCATGATAGCTAGATTCAAAGAACGTGGCTACACTGATTGTGTGATTGAGAAAGCCCGTATCAAGGCGAGTAATCTCAGCCGTGAAGTTGTTCTTGTTCCCAAAGTAAAGAAAGTCATCTCTAATGACAATATCATCAGATATATTTCTACATATAATACCACCTCACAAGATTTCAGAAGATGTTTAACCAAACAGTGGGGGATCTTAAAAACTGAACCTACACTGACTGATGTGTTGACTGAGTACCCTAGCATTTCATATAGGAGAGGGGATTCTTTGAAGGACAAACTATATGTTAATAAAATTTCTAGTACTTAACAAACAGGTCATGATATACAGGATTTCTACACATGCATGTCTTGCAAAGCATGCAGGCACAGCACTAATGTTAAGAAAGTGTTGTATCCAATTACGAACTTGGAGAGACTGATTGAGAAACATCTCACATGCCTATCAGATTTCTGTATTTATGTGTTAACTTGCCCATGTTCCAAAAGGTACGTAGGGAGCACTATGTTCCCGGCAAAAAAACGGATCCTGGAACATATGCGTGCCGTTCAAAATAAAGATAAAGTCTACCCAGTGGCACAACATTTTGAGGAGGAGCACAAAAGTAACCGCAATCTTTTGCGTTTCTTTGTAATTGATCGTGTCCCTCAAACCATCAGGGGGGTGATCGGATCCGCAAACTTAGACAACTGGAAGCCAAGTATATACTCAAACTAGATACCATGGTCCCTTGGGGTCTTAATTCTGAAGAGGAATTATCGTGGTTTCTGGGGGAGTGATCCAATTGTAATTTCTTTGGAGACACATCCCTGGAAGCGTCCCTGTAGGCATTAGATTTTTGTATTCTGTAATTGCTGGAATTTGCATATTTTAAGTTGTGCATAGGAGCCTTCTGTTGGTTTTAAAGTTTAAGTATTAGTTGTTAGTAATCTACACTGTATTATGTTTGGGTGTTGAGGAGGTTAATAGTCACGTATATTTTTATGTCTTTATATGTTTTTAACAGGTTGACCCGTGCAGCCGTATATGCATCAGTTTGTGACTGAGATTATGGAAATTGACCACTAAGACAAAGAGAAAGACATTTTGTTGCAAACGCGTCTGGACTGATTGTATTATTCACAAATTTACTGTACAAATTCCGGAATTACTGTTCTGGCACTGGCCAGGAGGTATATGAACATTAGGTTGATTATTAACCCACTTGGGTAGAAATGGCAGATAGACTTGCTCCGGATAAATCGTACAGTTGGGACATGTGCAAGCAGTATTATATTGTTGATTGAGACACATGCCTGATTATGACAAGGAGCACTCAGGATAATGAGCGATGTAATTGTAAATCGAAAATATGATTTCAATTGTCTTAAATGTGTCAATGGTTCCAATGTTTATTGGCAAGAGAATAGTATTTCATTAGTATTTCATCTTTATGAATTTTAGTCTCAGCACGATAATTATATGCTAATTGTGTAGATCAATATTAATTACATGTGCATATTTGAATGGTTGCTACACCGTATGTAGATTAAGATTTACTATACTATACGGGTACAAATTACCATTACAAAATGGCCGACCTGTTTAATGTTATGTAAATGTCCTTCACTAGTCCTTCGTCAATCATTAGTGTGAACACGTTTTTGACGTCACACGAATTCGTTGTAAAATAATGCCGGTATGTTTTTGATTTCCATACCCATGATCAAGGCGGATTATGCCGAAACGCGTTGGGTTTTCGGCTGGGAACCTGTAATGGAATAAAATCCTTCATGCACTATATGGATTGAGTCTTTTTAAATTGTGGAAGGAGTGTGCGCACTGCAGCGTTGCTGCGTGGTGGACCGGAAAGTATTCAGGTCGTCCTCGTACCCTGATGCGCACCGGAGCTGCTGTGTCCCGGCTTTGACGAGGTTTGTGGATGTGGATATATATATATATATATATATATATATATTCACTGAAAAAACCATAGGTTTCAGGGACGTTATAGTTACAAATTAGCATTTAAAAAACCTTTGAAATTCACTGAAAAAACCATAGGTTTTAGGGACAGTTATAGTTAGTTGGACATTGCACTCGTACAAAACCCGTGAAATTCCCCCGTTATAGTTAGTCCAGCTAACTATAACTCGCGCCCGCAATGCACTGCTGATGACGTCACATATTACATCACTCATGACATGGTCAGTGACATCACTGATGACATCACTGATGACATCTCAAATGACATCACTGATGACATCACTGATGACATCATCCAGTGACTGTGTGTTTCTGTAAAGTTTAAATATTTTTAATATATATAGGAAAATACGTATTGAAGAATGAGTGGGTGTGTAAGTGTCTGTATGGATGATTTAGTAGGTGCGTGACTGACTCTATAAGTGAGTGATTTAACGTATCTTGCTGAATGCATGGGTTAGTGACTAAACTGGGTGAATGTCTGTATCCGTCTGTCTGTTGCTGTGTAAGTGGCTGCATGTGTTTGTGAATAGCTACATGAGTGTCTATATGAGTTATTGAATGCTTGTCTGAGTATCTGTATGGGTGCCTGAGTGTTTGTGTGGGAGGGGTGTGTGCAACTCTGTGCATAGATGTGTGAGTGGGTGATTCACTGGGTGGATGGTTTCAAGAGTGCAACTGTGATAGACTGTATGGGTGGGTAAGTGTGTGTAAGAGTGTGTTAGTGAGTGAATGTATGTCCCAGTGGTACATGTGTGAGTAACTACATATGTGAAAGGCAGTATATATGTGTGTTGGAGTATATAAATAGCTATAAGCGAGAGTGAGTGATTGTGATAGTGGCTGTATGGATGAGTGTGTGCTTGTATCAGTGACTGTATAAGAGCGTAAGAATGTGCTACTATTTGTATGAGTAAGTGAGCTGGTGTGTGTATAACTGTATAGGAGAGTAAATGGTAGTGTGTTTAATTATTTGCATGACTGACTAGGTGTGTGAGTACCTCTATGGATGAGTGGCGGTGTTTGAGTGTCTATATAGGAGTATGAGTGCATATGATAGTCCTGTACTGAGTGACCGTAAGTATGAGTGACTGTACGGGTGAGTGAGTGGATGTGTGCGTAGACCTAAGAATCAGTGAGTGGGTATGTAGTTATTGGTGTTGGAGTGTCTATGGTTTTGCGAATGGCAGTCTGTAATTTAGAGTGGGTGTATCAAAGGTTATATTAGAGTGTGAGGAGGTGCATCAGATTATCACGTGGATGATGTCATCAGTGATGTCATTTGAGATGTCATCAGTGATGTCATCAGTGATGTCACTGACCATGTCATGAGTGATGTAATATGTGACGTCATCAGCAGTGCATTGCGGGGCGCGAGTTATAGTTAGCTGGACTAACTATAACGGGGGAATTTCACGGGTTTTGTACGAGTGCAATGTCCAACTAACTATAACTGTCCCTAAAACCTATGGTTTTTTCAGTGAATTTCAAAGGTTTTTTAAATACTAATTTGTAACTATAACGTCCCTGAAACCTATGGTTTTTTCAGTGAATTTCAAAGGTTTTTTAAATGCTAATTTGTAACTATAACATGTCTGAAACCTACAGTTTTTTCAGTGAATTTCAAAGGTTTTGTAAATGACAATTTTTAAATGTATTAATTGTTATATAAATTTTTTTCATACTGATTTCCAAATTTTTTAGAAACAATTTTTTTTTACATATTTTATTTTTTAAATTACATTGTAATTACATTATACATTACATTACAAAAAATACTTTCTCTGAATGAATTACTTTAGTTTAATTACTTTGCACATAGGCAATAGACTTTTAAGTACAGTAGTTACAGTTGTTGCAATGGGCAACACATTTTCAAACACAATGCAACATTCAGCTCAATGTGAATTTCTAGTTAAATGCAATTAGTTACTTTATGGATTACTTTTCTAACCACATTACTGGATCCTAGATTCAGTCCTGGGACATCTCCTGTAAACAGTTGAGTAAAAGCGTTTTGGTTACAGTCGTGATTTTTAAGGAATATTATTGTACTTTAAAAGTTCACACTTAGAAACTTTTTCTCATAGAATCACCAATGTTATCCTATGGAAGGAAATTCACTTAGAAGTTAAAAACTGTTATCGTTACTTTTTCTTACTCAGTTTTGGATCCTGGATCCTGCACTGGTGCATCTCCTGTAAACAGTTGAAAGAATGCGTTTAAGTCATACAGGCGATTTTTTAGGAATATTTGTAGTTTGTGAAAATCAACACTTTGAAACTTTTCTGCTGAAAACCAGACAATGGATTCCTATGGAAGGAAATTCAAGTTACTGGTAAGTACGGTTAAAATTACTTTTGAGGATCAGTACTGGGCTGAAAGATGCAGCACTGAGGTCTCTCCTGATAACAGGTGAGTAAATCGGAATTCGTATTTCGGCTGATTTTAGAGGACTATTTTAAAGTTCCAAAACTCCACACTTAGAAGAATTTCCAAGTGAAACCAGTCAATGTTAGCCTATGGAAGGAAATTCAAGTTACTGGTAAGTACGGTTAAAATTACTTTTCAGGACCAGTACTGGGCTGAAAGATGCAGCACTGAGGTGTCTCCTGATAACAGGTGAGTAAATCAGAATTCGGATTTCGGCTGATTTTAGAGGAATATTTGTATGTTTCAAAAATCAACACTTAGAAACTTTTTCAGCAAAAAGCAGGCAATGATATCCTATGGAAGGAAATTCAAGTTACTGGTAAGTACGGTTAAAATTACTTTTGAGGATCAGTACTGGGCTAAAAGATGCAGCACTGGGTTCTCTCCTGATAACAGGTGAGTAAATCGGAATTCGTATTTCGGCTGATTTTAGAGGAATATTTTAAAGTTCCAAAACTCCACACTTAGAAGAATTTCCAAGTGAAACCAGTCAATGTTAGCCTATGAAGGAAATTCAAGTTACCGGTAAGTACGGTTAAAATTACTTTTCAGGACCAGTACTGGGCTGAAAGATGCAGCACTGAGGTCTCTCCTGATAACAGGTGAGTAAATCAGAATTCGGATTTCGGCTGATTTTAGAGGAATATTTGTATGTTTCAAAAATCAACACTTAGAAACTTTTTCAGCAAAAAGCAGGCAATGATATCCTATGGAAGGAAATTCAAGTTACTGGTAAGTACGGTAAAAATTACTTTTGAGGATCAGTACTGGGCTGAAAGATGCAGCACTGAGGTCTCTCCTGATAACAGGTGAGTAAATCGGAATTCGTAGTTCGGCTGATTTTAGAGGAATATTTTAAAGTTCCAAAACTCCACACTTTGAAGAATTTCCAAGTGAAACCAGTCAATGTTAGCCTATGAAGGAAATTCAAGTTACCGGTAAGTACGGTTAAAATTACTTTTCAGGACCCGTACTGGGCTGAAAGATGCAGCACTGAGGTCCTCCTGATAACAGGTGAGTAAATCGGAATTCGTATTTCGGCTGATTTTAGAGGAATATTTTAAAGTTCCAAAACTCCACACTTAGAAGAATTTCCAAGTGAAACTAGTCAATGTTAGCCTATGAAGGAAATTCAAGTTACCGGTAAGTACGGTTAAAATTACTTTTGAGGATCAGTACTGGGCTGAAAGATGCAGCACTGAGGTCTCTCCTGATAACAGGTGAGTAAATCGGAATTCGGATTTCGGCTGATTTTAGAGGAATATTTGTATGTTTCAAAAATCAACACAGAAACTTTTTCAGCAAAAAGCAGGCAATGATATCCTATGGAAGGAAATTCAAGTTACTGGTAAGTACGGTTAAAATTACTTTTGAGGATCAGTACTGGGCTGAAAGATGCAGCACTGAGGTCTCTCCTGATAACAGGTGAGTAAATCGGAATTCGTATTTCGGCTGATTTTAGAGGAATATTTTAAAGTTCCAAAACTCCACACTTAGAAGAATTTCCAAGTGAAACCAGTCAATGTTAGCCTATGAAGGAAATTCAAGTTACCGGTAAGTACGGTTAAAATTACTTTTCAGGACCAGTACTGGGCTTTAAAGATGCAGCACTGAGGTCTCTCCTGATAACAGGTGAGTAAATCAGAATTCGGATTTCGGCTGATTTTAGAGGAATATTTGTATGTTTCAAAAATCAACACTTAGAAACTTTTTCAGCAAAAAGCAGGCAATGATATCCTATGGAAGGAAATTCAAGTTACTGGTAAGTACGGTAAAAATTACTTTTGAGGATCAGTACTAGGCTGAAAGATGCAGCACTGAGGTCTCTCCTGATAACAGGTGAGTAAATCGGAATTCGTATTTCGGCTGATTTTAGAGGAATATTTTAAAGTTCCAAAACTCCACACTTAGAAGAATTTCCAAGTGAAACCAGTCAATGTTAGCCTATGAAGGAAATTCAAGTTACCGGTAAGTACGGTTAAAATTACTTTTCAGGACCAGTACTGGGCTGAAAGATGCAGCACTGAGGTCTCTCCTGATAACAGGTGAGTAAATCGGAATTCGGATTTCGGCTGATTTTAGAGGAATATTTGTATGTTTCAAAAATCAACACTTAGAAACTTTTTCAGCAAAAAGCAGGCAATGATATCCTATGGAAGGAAATTCAAGTTACTGGTAAGTACGGTTAAAATTACTTTTGAGGATCAGTACTGGGCTGAAAGATGCAGCACTGAGGTCTCTCCTGATAACAGGTGAGTAAATCGGAATTCGTATTTCGGCTGATTTTAGAGGAATATTTTAAAGTTCCAAAATTCCACACTTAGAAGAATTTCCAAGTGAAACCAGTCAATGTTAGCCTATGAAGGAAATTCAAGTTACCGGTAAGTACGGTTAAAATTACTTTTGAGGATCAGTACTGGGCTGAAAGATGCAGCACTGAGGTCTCTCCTGATAACAGGTGAGTAAATCGGAATTCGTATTTCGGCTGATTTTAGAGGAATATTTGCACAATGGTGAAGGGAGGGGCGGGGCCTGAGGTGGCATCTGTGCAAACGCGCCCCGTGGCGCGTTTTAAGTTGGGGGATTAAGTCCCCTTGAATCATGAGGGTCCCTACGGGCCAACTAGCCCACCAGGAACCTCCAGTATGCGCCAGGGGGCTGTGTTGCAGAGACATGTACAGAGGCCACACCCCTTTTACACCTCTCTGCAACGCAGCTCTGTGGCGCTTTCTGGACGTACCTGTTGGGCTAGTTGGCCCCAGGGACCCTCAGGATTGAAGAGGATTTAATTCCCCATCTTAAAACGCGCCACGGGGCCTGTTTGCACACATGTCACCTGAAGCCCCGCCCCCTCCCTTCACCACTGTGCAAACGCGCCCCGTGGCGCGTTTTAAGTCGGGGGATTAACTCCCCTTGAATCCTGAGGGTCCCTGGAGTCCAACTAGCCCACCATGTTCCTCCAAAAGCGCCACAGAGCTGCGTTGCAGAGAGGTGTAAAAGGGGCGTGGCCTCTGTACACCTCTCTGCAAGGCAGCCCCTGGCGCATACTGGAGGTTCCTGGTGGGCTAGTTGGCCCCCAGGGACCCCCAGTATTCAAGGGAATTCGTTCCCCCTCTGCAAACGCGCCAGGGGGTGCGTTTGCAGAGTGGTGAAGGAAGGGGGCGGGGCCTGCGGGCCCGATCGTTTTTTTTTTTTTTTTTTTCCCCTGAAGGGGGGCCGTGTGGCCCCCCTTCCTTTTTCCTATTTTTAGGCCCCGGGGACCCCATCCCCCGGGGCCTGGCCTCTCGTTGGGGACTGTGGGGGGTCCCCAAACCCCCCACAGTCCCGCCGGCTCCCCGTGTCCTACGGGAGCCGGCATTGCTTACACATGGGGAGCAGCTAACATGCTGCTCCCCATGTGGAAAGCAATTGTCTTTGGATATTGGAAGCGAGAGCAGGTTTCCCTGCTCTCTCTTCCAATATCCAAAGCAGTTTGCAATGACAGGACGGGAGCCGCGAGGCTCCATCCTGTCATTGCAAACAGCAGTGTCCCGGGGGTAGGCACCCGGGACACTGCAGGAGCCGGCCCTGGGGGTGGCGGTCCCCAGGGCCACCACAGGCTCCAGGAGGGGGCCGTGCGGCCCCCCTCCCTACATCGAGAAAGCCCCGGGGAGGTGGTGGTCCCCGGGGCTTGGGGTCCAAAACGGACCCCCATTTTCATTTTCTTAGTGCCCCGGGAGGTGGTGGTCCCCGGGGCATGTGGGGGGGCTGGAGCCCCCCCACACAGGTTTTTAAATATAAAAAAAGAAGCCCCGGGGAGGTGGTGGTCCCCGGGGCTGCGGGAGGGCTCAGAGCCCTCCCGCACCATTATCCATAAAGCCCCGGGGGGTGGTGGTCTCCGGGGCTTGGGGGCCCTTAGAGGCCCCCACACATAAAATTAACCCCCCAGCATGCCCCCGGGACTTGGCCCACCCGGGGCCAGTAACTATCGAGCGCGGGAGACCGCGCTTCGATTTTTTTTTCGGCAGGGTTCGCGCTCCCTGAGCGCATCCTGCCGATTTTTTTAAAAAAATTATTTTTTTTGCCCAGGGGTCCTTGTGGGACCCCTGAGCAGACCTAGGGGTCAGGGTGTTTCTACCCTGCCCCCTTTGTGCGCTTTGCGCACTTGTTTCTGTCCTCGGTTCTACCGAGGGACAAAATAACTGCCAACACTTCCTGATTTGGAGTGTTGACAGCCAATTAACATAAAGCTCGTGCTCGGGAGGATCCGCGGCCCTAGATATACCTATCTTTTTTCTTTTGATTTTCTCAGCAACTACTGAATGGATTTACACCATTTAACAAAAGGGTTCTTTCTGAACCAAGAACTACCTCTTTGCCAAATTTGGTGTAATTCCGTTCAGCAGTTCGAGCTGTAGCCGTGTCTAAAGTTTCCTATGGAAAATTGCATGGGGAAAACGCGTTTTGGGACCCCCTTTTTCTCGGCCCCGCTTGCGAATCCCCGAGACTTTCAGGGTAGGAGCGGACCGGAGCGCCCCACAAAGTTTGAAAATTTTGCGAAGATACGTCAACCGGCAAGAGAGTTATTTCAAATAGAATGTCGCGGATTTCCTATGGATAATAGGTTGTAACTATAACTATCTACTGGCGACCGCCAGTAGATAATATATATATATATATTATCTACTGGCGGTCACCAGTAGATAGTTATAGTTAGGACCTATTATCCATAGGAAATCCGCGACATTCTATTTGCAATAACGTTGGCGCCGGTTGACGAATCTTCGCAAGCTTCCAACTTGTTGGGGCGCTCCGGTCCGCTCCTACCCTGAAAGTCTCGGGGTGATACGTCAGCGGGGCCGAGAAAAGGGGGTCCCAAACGCATTTTCCCCATTCATTTTTCCATAGGAACATTTAGTCGCAGCTACAGCCCGAACTGCTGAACGGAATTACCCCAAATTTGGCAAAGAGGTAGCCCTTGGTTCAGACTGGTGCCTTTTGCTAAAATGGTGTAAATCCGTTCAGTAGTTCCTGAGAAATTCACAATTAAAATCGCATATATATCTATGGGCGCGTCGGATCCGCGTACCCTCCCGATCACGAGCTGCATGCTGATTGGCTGTCAACACTCCAAATCAAGAAGTGTTGGCAGCCATTTTGTCCCTCAGTAGAACCGAGGGACAGAAACAAGTGCGCAAAGCGCAAGGGCAGGGTAGAAACACCCTGACCCCTAGGTCTGATCAGGGGTCCCACAAGGACCCCTGGGCAGAAAAAGATTATTTTTTTAAAAATCGGCGGGATGCGCTTAGGGTGCGCGGATCCCGCCGTGAAAAAAAAAAGAAACAAGTGCGCAAAACGCTCAAAGGGGGCAGGGTAGAAACCCCCTAACCCCCTAGGCCTGCTCAGGGGGTCCCACAAGGACCCCCTGGGCAAAAAAAAGCATTTTTTTTTTAAAAAAAAAATCGGCAGGATGCGCTCAGGGTGCGCGAATCCTGCCGAAAAAAAAAAAATAGAAGCGCGGTCTCCCGCGCTTCGATGTTAATTGGCCCCCGGGTGGCCCAAGTCCCGGGGGCATGGTGGGGGGGGGGATAATTTAATGTGTGGGGGCCTCAAGGGCCCCCAAGCCCCGGGGACCACCACCCCCGGGGCTTTTTAAAAATGGTGCGGGAGGGCTCTGAGCCCTCCCGCAGCCCCGGGGACCACCACCTCCCGGGGCTTTTTTAAATTAATTTAACAACCTGTGTGGGGGGCTCCAGCCCCCACACGCCCGGGACCGCCACCTCCCCGGGGCACTAACAAATTAAAATGGGGGTCCGTTTTGGACCCCGAAGCCCGGGGACCACCACCTCTGGCTGTGCTGATGTAGGGAGGGGGCCGCGCGGCCCCCTCCTGGAGCCCTTGATGGCCCTGGGGACCGCCACCCCCAGGGCCGGCTCCTGCAGTGTCCCGGGTGCCTACCCCCGGGACACTGTAGTTTGCTATGGCAGGACGGGAGCCTCGCGGCTCCCGTCCTGCCATAGCAAACTGCTTTGGATATTGGAAGAGAGAGCAGGGAAACCTGCTCTCTCTTCCAATATCCAAAGCACATTTCTTTCCACATGGGGAGCAGCATGTCAGCTGCTCCCCATGTGGAAAAGCAATGCCGGCTCCCAAGGGACGTGGGGAGCCGGCGGGACTGTGGGGGATTGGGGACCCCCCACAGTCCCCAACGGAGAGGGCCAGCCCCGGGGGATGGGGTCCCCGGGGCAAGTAGTGGCCTAGGAGGGGGCCACGCGGCCCCCTCCCCAAAAAAGAAAAATTAAAAAATTAAAAAAAATGGAAAGGCCGGCCCCGGGGGATGGGGTCCCCGGGGCCTTAAATGGCCAGAGGAGGGGGCCACGCAGCCCCCTCCAAAGAATAAAAATAAAAGGCCATGCCCCGGGGGATGGGGTCCCCGGGACCAATACAGGCCCAGGGAAGGGGGCCACGCGGCCCCCTTCCCGTTTTTTTAATTAAAAATTTTAAAAAGGGTAAGGCCCTGGGGGATGGGGTCCCCAGGGCATAAAAACAGGAAAAAGGAAGGGGGCCACACAGCCCCCCTTCAGGGGACAAAAAAAAAATGATCGGGCCCGCAGGCCCCGCCCCTTTCTTCACCACTCTGCAAACGCGCCCCCTGGCGCGTTTGCAGAGGGGAACAATTCCCCTTGAATACTGGGGGTCCCTGGGGGCCAACTAGCCCACCAGGAACCTCCAATATGCACCAGGGGGCTGCGTTGCAGAGACGTGTAGAGAGGCCACACCCCTTTTACACCTCTCTGCAACGCAGCTCTGTGGCGCTTTTGGAGGTATATGGTGGGCTAGTTGGACTCCGGGGACCCTCAGGATTCAAGGGGACTTAATCCCCCAACTTAAAACGTGCCACGGGGCGCGTTTGCACAGTGGTGAAGGGAGGGGCGGGGCTTCAGGTGACATGTGTGCAAACAGGCCCCATGGCGCGTTTTAAGATGGGGAATTAAATCCCCTTCAATCCTGAGGGTCCCTGGGGGCCAACTAGCCCAACAGGCACATCCAGAAAGCGCCACAGAGCTGCGTTGCAGAGAGGTGTAAAAGGGGTGTGGCCTCTCTACACGTCTCTGCAACGCAGCCCCTGGCGCATATTGGAGGTTCCTGGTGGGCTAGTTGGCCCCTAGGGACCCTCGGGATTCAAGCGGACTTAATCCCCCAACCTAAAACGCGCCACGGGGCGCGTTTGCACAGATGTCACCTCAGGCCCCGCCCCCTCCCTTCACCATTGTGCAAATATTCCTCTAAAATCAGCCGAAATACGAATTCCGATTTACTCACCTGTTATCAGGAGAGACCTCAGTGCTGTATCTTTCAGCCCAGTACTGGTCCTGAAAAGTAATTCTAACCATACTTACCAGTAACTTGAATTTCCTTCCATAGGCTAACATTGACTGGTTTCACTTGGAAATTCTTCTAAGTGTGGAGTTTTGGAACTTTAAAATATTCCTGTAAAATCAGCCGAAATACGAATTCCGATTTACTCACTTGTTATAAGGAGAGACCTCAGTGCTGTATCTTTCAGCCCAGTACTGGTCCTGAAAAGTAATTTTAACCGTACTTACCAGTAACTTGAATTTCCTTCCATAGGCTAACATTGACTGGTTTCACTTGGAAATTCTTCTAAGTGTGGAGTTTTGGAACTTTAAAATATTCCTCTAAAATCAGCCGAAATACGAATTCCGATTTACTCACCTGTTATCAGGAGAGACCTCAGTGCTGCATCTTTCAGCCCAGTACTGGTCCTGAAAAGTAATTTTAACCGTACTTACCGGTAACTTGAATTTCCTTCATAGGCTAACATTGACTGGTTTCACTTGGAAATTCTTCTAAGTGTGGAGTTTTGGAACTTTAAAATATTCCTCTAAAATCAGCCGAAATACGAATTCCGATTTACTCACCTGTTATCAGGAGAGACCTCAGTGCTGCATCTTTCAGCCCAGTACTGATCCTCAAAAGTAATTTTAACCGTACTTACCGGTAACTTGAATTTCCTTCATAGGCTAAGATTGACTGGTTTTCAGCAAAAAAGTTTCAAAGTGTTGATTTTTACAAACTACAAATATTCCTTAAAAATCGCCTGTATGACTTAAACGCATTCTTTCAACTGTTTACAGGAGATGCACCAATGCTGGATCCAGGATCCAACACTGAGTAAGAAAAAGTAACGATAACAGTTTTTACCTGCTAAGTGAATTTCCTTCCATAGGATAACATTGGTGATTCTATGAGAAAAAGTTTCTAAGTGTCAACTTTTAAAATACAATAATATTCCTTAAAAATCACGACTGTAACCAAAACGCTTTTACTCAACTGTTTACAGGAGATGTACCAGGACTGAATCTAGGATCCAGTCCTGTGGTTACAAAAGTAATCCATAAAGTAACTAATTGCATTTAACTAGAAATTCACATTGAGCTGAATGTTGCATTGTGTTTGAAAATGTGTTGCCCATTGCAACAACTGTAACTACTGTACTTAAAAGTCTATTGCCTATCTGCAAAGTATTTTAACTAAAGTAATTCATTCTGAGAAAGTATTTTTTGTAATGTAATGTATAATGTAATTACAATGTAATTTAAAAAATAAAATATGTAAAAAAAAAGTTTCTAAAAATGTAGTAAATCAGTATGAAAAAAATTAATATAACAATTAATACATTTAAAAATTGTCATTTACAAAACCTTTGAAATTCACTGAAAAAACCGTAGGTTTCAGGCACGTTATAGTTAGAAATTAGCATTTAAAAAACCTTTGAAATTCACTGAAAAAACCATAGGTTTCAGACACGTTATAGTTACAAATTAGCATTTAAAAAACCTTTGAAATTCACTGAAAAAACCATAGGTTTTAGGGACAGTTATAGTTACTTGGACATTGCACTCGTACAAAACCCGTGAAATTCCCCCGTTATAGTTAGTTCAGATAACTATAACTCGCGCCCCGCAATGCACTGCTGATGACGTCACATATTACATCACTCATGACATGGTCAGTGACATCACTGATGACATCTCAAATGACATCACTGATGACATCATCCACGTGATAATCTGATGCACCTCCTCACACCCTAATATAACCTTTGATACACCCACTCTAAATTACAGACTGCCATTCGCAAAACCATAGACACTCCAACACCAATAACTACATACCCACTCACTGATTCTTAGGTCTACACACACACATCCACTCATTCACCCGTACAGTCACTCATACTTACGGTCACTCAGTACAGGACTATCATATGCACTCTTACTCCTATATAGACACTCAAACAACGCCACTCATCCATAGAGATACTCACACACCTAGTCAGTCATGCAAATAATTAAACACACTGCCATTTACTCACCTATACAGTTATACACACACCAGCTCACTTACTCATACAAATAGTAGCACATTGTTACGCTCTTATACAATCACTGATACAAGCACACACTCATCCATACAGCCACTATCACAATCACTCATTCTTGCTTATAGCTATTTATATACTCCAACACACATATATACTGCCTTTCACATATGTAGTTACTCACACATGTACCACTGGGACATACATTCACTCACTAACACACTCTTACACACACTTACCCACCCATACAGTCTATCACAGATGCACTCTTGAAACCATCCACCCAGTGAATCACCCACTCACACATCTATGCACAGAGTTGCACACACCCCTCCCACACAAACACTCAGGCACCCATACATATACTCAGACAAGCATTCAATAACTCATATAGACACTCATGTAGCTATTCACAAACACATGCAGCCACTTACACAGCAACAGACAGACGGATACAGACATTCATCCAGTTTAGTCACTAACCCATGCATTCAGTAAGATACGTTAAATCACTCACTTATAGAGTCAGTCACGCACCTACTAAATCATCCATACAGACACTTACACACCCACTCATTCTTCAATACGTCTTTTCCTATATATATTAAAAATATTTAAACTTTACAGAAACACACAGTCACTGGATGATGTCATCAGTGATGTCATCAGTGATGTCATCAGTGATGTCATTTGAGATGTCATCAGTGATGTCATCAGTGATGTCACTGACCATGTCATGAGTGATGTAATATGTGACGTCATCAGCAGTGCATTGCGGGGCGCGAGTTATAGTTAGCTGAACTAACTATAACGGGGGAATTTCACGGGTTTTGTACGAGTGCAATGTCCAAGTAACTATAACTGTCCCTAAAACCTATGGTTTTTTCAGTGAATATATATATATATATATATATATATATATATATATATATATATATATATATATATATGAAACATCAATCCCGTTTCGTACGTAAAAACGGGTCTGACACAGCTTGAGTCGCTTTGCAGAAAGGTTTTAATGCCACCACTTAGCACATAAAAATAACCAATTTTCTCAACATCAGCACCTGGCAGACGCATTTCGGCGGATGCCTTCTTCAATGCCAGTCATGTGCTTGTGAGTCTAATACTGAGTTTTTTCGCTGGGCTTGTTTAAATACTTGGAAAAGGAGTCCCATTGGATTGCTGGTACAAACACAAAAAGAGGACAGGGGAAGTTCCACAAGTAAGTACTCTCCTCAATTGTATTTACTCCAAGGCTCCTGCCATTCAGCCATATGCGCCGATCCTGCTCAGGATACAAGACAGTCCAAATTCGCGAGCTTGGTACAGTGACCAGCCCATCCTTCACTAGTCCTTCGTCAATCATTAGTGTGAGAACGTTTTTGATGTTACACGTATTCGTTGTAAAATAATGCCGGTATGTTTTTGATTTCCATACCCGTGATCAAGGCGGATTACGCCGAAATGCGTTGGGTTTTCGGCTTGGAACCTGTAATGGAATAAAATCCTTCATGCACTATATGGATTGAGCCTTTTTAAATTGTGGAAGAATTGTGCGCACTGCAGCGTTGCTGCATGGTGGACTGGAAAGTATTCAGGGCGTCCTCGTACCCTGACGCGCACCGGAGCTGCTGTTTCCCGGCTTTGACGAGGTTTGTGGATGTGGATATATATGTGGATATATATATATATATATATATATATATATATATATATATTCACTGAAAAAACCATAGGTTTTAGGGACAGTTATAGTTAGTTGGACATTTCACTCGTACAAAACCATAGAAATTCCCCCGTTATAGTTAGTTCAGCTAACTATAACTTGCGCCCCCGCAATGCACTGCTGATGACGTCACATATTACATCACTCATGACATGGTCAGTGACATCACTGATGACATCACTGATGACATCTCAAATGAAATAACTGATTACATCACTGATGACATCATCCAGTGACTGTGTGTTTCTGTAAAGTTTAAATATGTTTAATATATATAGGGAAAGGTGTATTGAAGAATGAGTGGGTGTATAAGTGTCTGAATGGATGATTTAGTAGGTGCGTGACTGACTCTATAAGTGAGTGATTAAACGTATCTTACTGAATGCATGGGTTAGTGACTAAACTGTGTGAATGTCTGTATCCGTCTGTCTGTTGGTGTGTAAGCGGCTGCATGGGTTTGTGAATAGCTACATGAGTGCCTACATGGGTTATTGATTGGTTGTCTGAGTATCTGTATGGGTGCCTGAGTGTTTGTAAGGGTGGCGTGTGTGCGACTCTGTGCATAGATGTGTGAGTGGGTGATTCACTGGGTGGATGGTTTCAAGAGTGCATCTGTGATGGACTGCATGGATGGGTGAGTGTGTGTAAGAGTGTGTTAGTGAGTGAATGTATGTCCCAGTGGTACATGTGTGAGTAACTACATATGTGAAAGGCAGTATATATGTGTGTTGGAGTATATAAATAGCTATAAGCGAGAGTGTGTGATTGTGAGAGTGACTGTATGGATGAGTGTGTGCTTGTATCAGAGATTGTATAAGAGCGTAAGAATGTGCTAGTATTTGTATGAGTAAGTGAGCTGGTGTGTGTATAACTGTATAGGTGAGTAAATGGGTGTGTGCTTAATTTTTGCATGACTGACTAAGTGTGTGAGTACCTCTATGGATGAGTGGTGGTGTGTGAGTGTTTATATAGGTGTATGAGTGCATATAATAGTCCTGTACTGAGTGACTATAAGTATGAGTGACTGTACGGGTGAGTGAGTAGATGTGTGTGTGTAGACCTAAGAATCAGTGAGTGTGTATATAGTAATTGATGTTGGAGTGTCTATGGTTTTGACAATGGCAGTCTGTAATTTACAGTGGGTGTATCAAAAGTTATATTAGGGTGTGAGGAGGTGCATCAGATTACCACGTGGATGATGTCATCAGTGATGTCATCAGTGATGTCATTTGAGATGTCATCAGTGATGTCATCAGTGATGTCACTGACCATGTCATGAGTGATGTAATATGTGACGTCATCAGCAGTGCATTGCGGGGGCGCGAGTTATAGTTAGCTGAACTAACTATAACGGGGGAATTTCTATGGTTTTGTACGAGTGAAATGTCCAACTAACTATAACTGTCCCTAAAACCTATGGTTTTTTCAGTGAATTTCAAAGGTTTTTTAAATGCTAATTTCTAACTATAACGTGTCTGAAACCTATGGTTTTTTCAGTGAATTTCAAAGGTTTTTTAAATGCTAATTTCTAACTATAACGTGCCTGAAACCTATGGTTTTTTCAGTGAATTTCAAAGGCTTTTTAAATGCTAATTTCTAACTATAACGCCCCTAAAACCTATGGTTTTTTCAGTGAATTTCAAAGGTTTTGTAAATGACAATTTTTAAATGTATTAATTGTTATATTTATTTTTTTGATACTGATTTACTACATTTTTTTAAACTATTTATTTTTACATATTTTATTTTTAAATTACATTGTAATTACATTATACATGACATTACAAAATATACTTTCTCAGAAGGAATTACTTTAGTTTAAATACTTTGCAAATAGGCAATAGACTTTTAAGTACAGTAGTTACAGTTGTTGCAATGGGCAACACAATTTCAAACACAATGCAACATTGAGCTCAATGTGAATTTCTAGTTAAATGCAATTAGTTACTTTATGGATTACTTTTCTAACCACAGGACTGGATCCTAGATTCAGTCCTGGCACATCTCCTGTAAACAGTTGAGTAAAAGCGTTTTGGTTACAGTAGTGATTTTTAAGGAATATTATTGTATTTTAAAAGTTGACACTTCGAAACTTTTTCACATAGAATCACCAATGTTATCCTATTGGAGGAAATTCACTTAGCAGGTAAGTAGTGTTATCGTTACTTTTTCTTACTCAGTGGTGGATCCTGTATCCAGCACTGGTGCATCTCCTGTAAACAGTTGAAAGAATGCGTTTAAGTCATACAGGCGATTTTTAAGGAATATTTGTAGTTTGTGAAAATCGACACTTTGAAACTTTTCTGCTGAAAACCAGACAATGGATTAGAATGGAAGGAAATACAAGTTACTGGTAAGTACGGTTAGAATTAGTTTTCAGGGTCAGTGCTGGGCTAAAAGTTGCAGCACTGGGTTCTCTCCTGATAACAGGTGAGTAAATCGGAATTCGTAGTTCAGCTGATTTTAGAGGAATATTATAAAGTTCCAAAAGTCCACACAGAAGAATTTCCAAGTGAAACCAGTTAATGTTACCCTATGGAAGGAAATTCAAGTTACTGGTAAGTACGGTTAAAATTACTTTTCAGGATCAGTACTGGGCTCAAAGATGCAGCACTGAGGTCTCTCCTGATAACAGGTGAGTAAATCGGAATTCGTAGTTCTGCTGATTTTAGAGGAATATTTGTATGTTTCAAAAATCGACACTTAGAAACTTTTTCAGCAAAAAGCAGTCAATGATATCCTATGGAAGGAAATTCAAGTTACTGGAAAGTACGGTTAAAATTACTTTTCAGGATCAGTACTGGGCTCAAAGATGCAGCACTGAGGTCTCTCCTGATAACAGGTGAGTAAATCGGAATTCTTAGTTCGGCTGATTTTAGAGGAATATTATAAAGTTCCAAAACTCCACACTTAGAAGAATTTCCAAGTGAAACCAGTCAATGTTAGCCTATGGAAGGAAATTCAAGTTACTGGTAAGTACGGTTAAAATTACTTTTCAGGATCAGTACTGGGCTCAAAGATGCAGCACTGAGGTCTCTCCTGATAACAGTTGAGTAAATCGGAATTCGTAGTTCGGCTGATTTTAGAGGAATATTATAAAGTTCCAAAACTCCACACTTTGAAGAATTTCCAAGTGAAACCAGTCAATGTTAGCCTATGGAAGGAAATTCAAGTTACTGGTAAGTACGGTTAAAATTACTTTTCAGGATCAGTACTGGGCTCAAAGATGCAGCACTGAGGTCTCTCCTGATAACAGGTGAGTAAATCGGAATTCGTAGTTCGGCTGATTTTAGAGGAATATTTGCACAATGGTGAAGGAAGGGGGTGGGGCCTGCAGTGACATGTCTGCAAACACTCCCTGTGGTGCGTTTTTAAGTTGGAGAATTAATTCCTCCTCAATCCTGAGGGTCCCTAGGGGCCAACTAGCCCACCAGGAACCTCCAGTATGCGCCAGGGGCTGCGTTGCAGAGAGGTGTACAGAGGCCACGCCCCTTTTACAACACTCTGCAACGCAGCTCCGTGGCGCTTACTGGAGGTACCTGGTGGGCTAGTTGGCCCCAGGACCCTCAGGATTGAAGAGGATTTAATTCCCCATCTTAAAATGCGCCATGGGGCATGTTTGCACACATGTCACCTGAAGCCCCGCCCCCTCCCTTCACCACTGTGCAAACGTGTCCCGTGGCGCATTTTAAGTTGGGGGATTAAGTCCCCTTGAATCCTGAGGGTCCCTGGAGTCCAACTAGCCCACCATGTACCTCCAAAAAGCACCACAGAGCTGCGTTGCAGAGAGGTGTAAAAGGGGCGTGGCCTCTGTACACCTCTCTGCAACGCAGCCCCTGGTGCATACTGGAGGTTCCTGGTGGGCTAGTTGGCCCCAGAGACCCCCAGTATTCAAGGGGAATTCGTTCCCCATCTGCAAACGCGCCAGGGGACACGTTTGCAGACTGCTGCAGGGTGGGGACGGGGCCTCCGGCACGATGCCAGTCTTTTTTTATTTTTTTTGTATTTTTTTTTTGTGTGGGAGGGGTGCTGCGTGGCCCCCCTTCCCTTGGCCTCTTTTGGCCCCGGGGACCCCATCCCCCGGGGCATGAGGATTTTCATTTTTTTAAAAATTTAAATAAAACGGGAAGGGGGCCGCGTGGCCCCCTTCCCTGGGCCTATATTGGCCCGGGGACCCCATCCCCGGGGCATGCCTTCTTTTTTCAATTTTAAATATTTGGAGGGGGGCTGCGTGGCCCCCCTCCTCAGGCCATTTAAGGCCCCGGGGACCCCATCCCCCGGGGCCGGCCTCTCCGTTTTTTTTTTCCGTTTTTTTCTTTTTTTGGGGTGGAAGGGGGCCGCGTGGCTCCCTCCCGAGCCACTACTTGCCCCGGGGACCCCATCCCCCGGGGCTGGCCCTCTCCGTTGGGGACTGTGGGGGGTCCCCAATCCCCCCACAGTCCCGCCGGCTCCTCGCGTCCCTTGGGAGCCGGCATTGCTTTTCCACATGGGGAGCTGCTAAGATGCAGCTCCCCGTGTGGAAAAGCAATCTGCTTGAATTTTGGAAGAGAGAGCAGGTTTCCCTGCTCTCTTTTCCAAAATCCAAAGCAGTTTGCTATGGCAGGACGGGAGCCGCGAGGCTCCCGCCCTGCCATAGCAAACTACAGTGTCCCGGGGTAGGCACCCCGGTACACTGCAGGAGCCAGCCCTGGGGGTGGCGGTCCCCAGGGCCATCAAGGGCTCCAGGAGGGGGCCGCGCGGCCCCCTCCCTTGAATTGCACAGCCCCGGGGAGGTGGTGGTCCCCGGGGCTCTGGGGGTCCGTAACGGACCCCCACATTTATTTTCTAAGTGCCACGGGGAGGTGGTAGTCCCCGGGGCATGTGGGGGGGCTGGAGCCCTCCCACACGTTATTAAATTTAAAAAAAAGAAGCCCCGGGGGGTGGCGGTCCCCGGGGCTGCGGGAGGGCAGGAGAGCCCTCCCGCACCATTTTTTTCATAAAGCCCCGGGGGGTGGCGGTCCCCGGGGCTTGGGGGGCCTCCCCATATAAAACATAAACCCACCCCCGCATGGCCCCGGGACTTGGGCCACCCGGGGGCAAACCGCGCTTTGATTTTTTTTTTTATCGCCAGGATCCACGCACCCTGAGCGCATTCTGCCGATTTAAAAAAAAAAAAAAAAAATGCTTTTTTCTGCCCATGGGGTCCTTGTGGGACCCCCTGAGCAGACCTAGGGGGTCAGGGTGTTTCTACCCTGCCCCCTTTGTGCGTTTGCACACTTGCGATTTTTTTTTTTTCTCGGCGGGATTCGCGCACCCTAAGCGCATCCCACCGATTTTTAAAAAAAAATGCTTTTTTCTGCCCAGGGGGTCCTTGTGGGACCCCTGAGCAGACCTAGGGGTCAGGGTGTTTCTACCCTGCCCCCTTTTGCGCTTTGCGCACTTGTTTCTGTCCCTCTGTTCTACCGAGGGACAAAATGGCTGCCAACACTTCCTGATTTGGAGTGTTGACAGCCAATTAGCATGCCGCTCGTGATCGGGAGGGTGCGCGAATCCGACGCGGCCATAGATATATATGTGATTTTCATTTTGATTTTCACAGGAACTACTGAACGGATTTACACCATTTAACAAAAGGGTTCTTTCTGAACCAAGAACTACCTCTTTGCCAAATTTGGTGTAATTCCGTTCAGCAGATCGAGGCTGTAGCCGTGGCTAAAGTTTCCTTGGGAAAATGAATGGGGAAAACACGTTTTGGGACCCCCTTTTTCTCAGCCCCCGCTTGACGAATCACCCGAAACTTTCAGGGTAGGAGCGGACCGGAGCGGGCCATAAAGTTTGAAAATTTTGCGAAGATTCGTCAACCGACGCAAGAGTTATTTCAAATAGAATGTTTCAGATTTCCTATGGAAAATAGGTCCTAACTATAACTATCTACTGGCGACCGCCAGTAGATAATATGTATATATATATATATATTATCTACTGGCGGTCGCCAGTAGATAGTTATAGTTAGGACCTATTTTCCATAGGAAATCCGCGACATTCTATTTGAAATAACTCTCTTGCCGGTTGACGAATCTTCGCGAAATTTTCAAACTTTATGGCCCGCTCCGGTCCGCTCCTACCCTGAAAGTCTCGGGGTGATTCATCAAGCGGGGGCCGAGAAAAAGGGGGTCCCAAAACGTGTTTTCCCCATTCATTTTCCCATAGGAAACTTTAGACACGGCTACAGCCCGAACTGCTGAACGGAATTACACCAAATTTGGCAAAGAGGTAGTTCTTGGTTCAGAAAGAACCCTTTTGTTAAATGGTGTAAATCCGTTCAGTAGTTGCGGAGAAATTAAAAAAATAAGAGTCAAAAAATCAATTTCCCATAGGAAACTTTATGCAAGGCTACAGCCCGAACTGCTGAACGGAATTACACCAAATTTGGCAAAGAGGTAGTTCTTGGTTCAGAAAGAACCCTTTTTGTTAAATGGTGTAAATCCGTTCAGTAGTTGCTGAGAAAATCAAAAGTAAAAACACATATATCTGGGCGGAGCCTAACCACACATGTCATCGTGAGATATGATTGGCTGTCAGCACTTCATCCTGGAATTGCTGGCAGCCATCTTGAGACCAATATACATGATAGTACCCCATTGAAATGCCTTGTAGTGAATCAAAGATTTTGAGGGTTACCAAAAGGAGAACTATTAAGGGTGATAACAGACTTTAGTTACATTAGAATTCATTTGTTGATGGTACCATACTAATTTCAGGAATTGTGGTGTGTTCTAAGGTGATTTTACCCTTTGAAAAACCTTCTGCTGGGATATCATGAATCATGTTTGAGAGAAAACTATTTTCACATGCTTGTCCCATACAGTTTTGGAAGGTGCTCCAGAAGCTAAAATGAGAGCATATTTTCTGTAAATTCACATTATCTTTCTCAGTCATGTGAGAATGAAGTCTGACATTCTCAGTAAAACATGTACATCCAACAAGGGCAGAGACTGTCAGTTGATTCCTTTGTGTTCTACTGCAGCTTCCCAGAGTGTTCTAAAGAACAACTAGAGTGCTAACAGCCTTACTTATGACAAAAGTATGGCACACCTGAAGCCATCTTGATTGGAATAAACTGGTAACACTTAAAACATTTAATTTAAAAAGGAACAAAATGATGGGGTTAATTTTGTCATAGAAATTATGGTTAGTGCTATAGAAAGAAAAATTAGGACATGTTTCAAGTGAGATCTCAAATATCTTCCTGTTATATTTCAACAGGAGCAGCCTGTCAGTTGATGCCTTTGTGTTCTACTGCAGCTTCCCAGAGTGTTCTAAAGAACAACTAGAGTGCTAACAGCCTTACTTATGACAAAAGTATGGCACACCTGAAGCCATCTTGATTGGAATAAACTGGTAACACTTAAAACATTTAATTTAAAAAGGAACAAAATGATGGGGTTAATTTTGTCATAAAAATTATGGGTAGTGCTGTAGAAAGAAAAATTAGGACATGTTTCAAGTGTGATCTCAAATATCTTCCTGTTATATTTCAACAGGAGCAGCCTGCCAGTTGATGCCTTTGTGTTCTACTGCAGCTTCCCAGAGTGTTCTAAAGAACAACTAGAGCACTAACAGCCTTACTTATGACAAAAGTAGGGCACACCGGAAGCCATCTTGATTGGAATAAACCGTTAATACTTAAAACATTTAATTTAAAAAGGAACAAAATGAGGGGGTTCTTTTTTAAATAGAAATTATGGTTAGTGCTGCAGAAAGAAAAATGAGGGCATGTTTTAAGTGAGATCTCAAATCCTCTTCTATTTCATTAGAAAATTCTGACATGCAGACTGAAACAATCACTTTCAATACCAGCAGCAGACTTCCAGTTAACTCCCTGGTGAGCAGTAGCTTTAGTACAGTGATCTAATGAGCAACTAGAGTGCTAACATTCTGAATTTATGGCAAATGTGAGACACATCTGAATGCCTTCTTGATGGAATCAAAGTAAAAAACTGAAAGCATTTCCTACTGAGGAGACTGCAGTAAATGAGGAAATTAGGAAACTTCATAACAAAGAAGTCTTCCAAGATGGCCACCAGAGAAAAAAGAGCCCAAATGTAGCACAAATATTACCCAGATGTAGCCCACATATAGCCCAATGACAAAAGTGTGCAAAACACTTTTTATTTTTAGTTTTTTTGAAGTTTTATGTAGTGCAGACTGGTCAGGTATTGGAGCGTTGCATCTTAAAACATGACCCCCTACACTACAAAAACACTACTGCACTACTCTAAACCCTAAAACACTACCCCAGCACTACTCCCTACACTACACAAGCACCACTGCACTATCCTAAACCCTAAAACACTACCCCCAGAATGACCCCCTACACTACACAAACACCACTGCACTACCCTAAACCCTAAAACACTACCCCCAGCACGATCCCCTACACTACCCAAACACCACTGCACTAACCTAAATCCTAAAACAATACCCCCAGCACGACCCCCTACACTACCCAAACACCACTGCATACCCTAAAACATGACCCCCTACACTACACAAACACCACTGCACTACCCTAAACCCTAAAACACTACCCCCAGCACGACCCCCTACACTACACAAGCATCACTGCACTACCCTAAACCCTAAAACACTACCCCCAGAACGTCCCCCTACACTGCCCGAACACCACTGCACTGCCCTAAACCTTGAAACACCAGCCCCTGCACGACCCCCTACACTGTTCGAACACCACTGTACTGCCCTAAACCCTGAAACACCACCCCCAGCACGACCCCCTACACTGCCGAACACCACTGCACTGCCCTAAACCCTGAAACACCACCCCCTTCACGACCCCCTACACTGCCCGAACACCACTGCACTGCCCTAAACCCTGAAACACCACCCCCAGCACGGCCCCCTACACTGCCCAAACACCACTCCACTGCCCTAAACCCTGAAACATCACCCCCAGCAAGACCCCCTACACTGCTCTAACACCACTGCCCTAAACCCTGAAACACCACCACCAGCACGACCCCCTACACTGCCCGAACACCACTGCACTGCCCTAAACCCTGAAACACCACCCCCAGCACGACCCCCTACACTGCACGAACACCACTGCTCTGCCCAAAACCCTGAAACACCAGCCCCAGCACGACCCCCTACACTGCCCGAACACCACTGCACTGCCCTAAACCCTGAAACACCAGCCCCAGCACGACCCCCTACACTGCCCGAACACCACTGCACTACCCTAAACCCAGAAACACCACCCCCAGCACGACCCCCTACACTGCCTGAGCACCACTGCACTGCCCTAAACCCTGAAACACCAGCCCCAGCATGACCCCCTACACTGCCCAAACACCACTGCACTGCCCTAAACCCTGAAACACCAGCCCCAGCACGACCACCTACACTGCACGAACACCACTGCACTGGCCTAAACCCTGAAACACCAGCCCCAGCATGACCCCCTACACTGCCCGAACACCACTGCGCTGCCCTAAACCGTGAAACACTAGCCCCAGCACGACCCCCTACACTGCCAGAACACCATTGCACTGCCCTAAACCCTGAAACACCAGCCCCCGCACAACCCCCTACTCTGCCCGAACACTACTGCACTGCCCTAAACCCTGAAACACCACCCCGTGCACGACCCCCTACACTGCCCGAACACCACTGCACTGCCCAAAACCCTGAAACACCACCCCCAGCACGACACCATACACTGCCCGAACACCACTGCACTACCCTAAACCCTGAAACACCACCCCCAGCACGACCCCTACACTGCCCGATCACCACTGCACTGCCCTAAACCCTGAAACACCACCCCCCTGCACGACCCCCTATACTGCCCAAACACCACTGCACTGCCCTAAACCCTAAAACTCTACCCCCAGCATGACCCCCTACACCTCCCGAACACCACTGCACTGCCCTAAACCCTGACTCACCACCCCCTGCACGACCCCTACACTGCCCGAACACCACTACACTGCCCTAAACCCAGAAACACCACCCCCAGCACGACCCCCTACACTGCCCAAACACCACTGCACTGCCCTAAACCCTGAAACACCACCCCCAGCACGACCCCCTACACTACCCGAACACCACTGCACTGCCCTAAACCCTGAAACACCAGCCCCTGCACGACCCCCTACACTGCCCGAACACCATTGCACTGCCCTAAACCCTGAAACACCACCCCCAGCACGACCCCCTACACTGCCTGAACACCACTGCCCTAAACCCTGAAACACCACCCCCAGCAAGACCCCATACACTGCCAGAATACCACTGCACTGCCCTAAAGCCTGAAACACCACCTCCAACACAACCCCCTACACTGCCTGAACACCGTTGCTCTGCCCTAAACCCTGAAACACTGCCCCCAGCAAGACCCCCTACACTGCCCGAACACCACTGCACTGCCCTAAACCCTGAAACATCACCCCCAGCAAGACCCCCTACACTGCCCGAACACCACTGCCATAAACCCTGAAACACCACCCCCAGCATGACCCCCTACACTACTCGAACACCACTGCACTGCCCTAAACCCTGAAACACCACTCCCAGCACGACCCCCTACACTGCCCGAACACCACTGCTCTGCCCAAAACACTGAAACACCAGCCCCAGCATGACCCCCTACACTGCCGAACACCACTGCACTGCCCTAAACCCTGAAACACCAGCCCCAGCACGAACCCCTACACTGCCCGAACACAACTGCACTACCCTAAACCCAGAAACACCACCCCCAGCACGACCCCCTACACTGTCCGAGCACCACTGCCTGCACTGCCCTAAACCCTGAAACACCAGCCCCAGCACAACCCCCTACACTGCCTGAACACTACTGCACTGCCCTAAACCATGAAACACCATCCCCAGCACGACCCCCTACACTGCACGAACACCACTGCACTGCCCTAAACCCTGAAAAACTACCCCCAGCAAGACCCCTACACTGCCCGAACACCACTGCACTGCCCTAAACACTGAAACATCTCCCCAGCAAGACCCCCTACACTGCCCGAACACCACTGCCCTAAACCCTGAAACACCACCCCCAGCAAGACCCCCTACACTGCCCGAACACCACTGCACTGCCCTAAACCCTGAAACACCAGCCCCAGCACGACCCCCTACACTGCCCGAACACCACTGCACTGCCCTAAACCCTGAAACACCACCCCGTGCATGACCCCCTACACTGCCCGAACACCACTGCACTGCCGTAAACCCTGAAACACCAGCCCCAGCATGACCCCCTACACTGCCCGAACACCACTGCACTGCCCTAATCCCTGAAACACAACCCCCAGCACGACCCCTACACTACCCAAACACCACTGCACTACCCTAAACCCTAAAATACTCCCCCAGCACGACCCCATACACTACCCGAACACAACTGCCCTAAACCCTCAAACACTCCCCCCAGCACGACCCCCTACACTACCCGAACACCACTGCACTGCCCTAAACCCTAAAACACTCCCCCAAAGCATGACCCCCTACACTGCCCGAACACCACTGCACTGCCATAAACCCTAAAACACTCACCCCAGCATGACCCCCTACACTACCCAAACACCACTGCACTGCCCTAAACCCTAAAACACTCCCCCCAGCATGACCCCTGCATGACCCAAACACCACTGCACTGCCCTAAACCCTGAAACACCACCCCCAGCAAGACCCCCTACACTGCCCGAACACCACTGCACTGCCCTAAACCCTGAAACACCACCCCCAGCACGACCCCCTACACTGCCTGAACACCACTGCACTACCCTAAACCCTAAAACACGACCTCCTACACTACACAAAGACCACTGCACTACCCTAAACCCTAAAACACTACCCCCAGCACGACCCCCTACACTACACAAACACCACTGCACTACCCTAAAACACTACCCCTACACTACACAAACACCACTGCACTACCCTAAACCCTAAACCACTACCCCCAGCACGACCCCTACACTACCCAAACACCACTGCACTACCCTAAACCCTAAACCACTACCCCCAGCAAGACCCCTACACTACCCAAACACCACTGCACTACCCTAAACCACTACCCCCTACACTACACAAACACCACTGCACTACCCTAAACCCTAAAACACTACCCCCAGCAGTACCCCCTACACTACCCAAACACCACTGCACTACTCTAAACCCTAAACCACTACCCCCAGCACGACCCCCTACACTACCCAAACACCACTGCACTACCCTAAACCCTAAAACACTACCCCCAGCACAACCCCCTACACTACCCAAACACCACTGTAATACCCTAAACCCTAAAACACTCCCCCAGCACGACTCCCTACACTATCCAAACACCACTGCACTACCCTAAACCCTAAATCTACCCCCAGCATGACCCCCTACACTACACAAACACCACTGCACTACCCTAAACCCTAAAACACTACCCCCAGCACGACCCCCTTCACTACCTAAACACAACTACACAATTTGTTACAGGCGTTGCAACGCAGGCCTGTGGTGCTTACTGGAAGTACTTGGTGGGCTAGTTGGGCCCCAGGGACCCTCAGGATTCAAGGTGACCTAATCCCCCAACTTAAAACGCGCCACGGGGCGCGTTTGCACAGTGGTGAAGGGAGGGGGCGGGGCCTCAGGTGACATGTGTGCAAACACGCCCCTTGAATCCTGAGGGACCCTGGGGGCCAACTAGCCCACCAGGTACCTTCAGTAAGCACAACAGAGTTGCGTTGCAGAGAGGTGAAAAAGGTGCGTGGCCTCGGAACGCCTCTCTGCAACTCAGCTCTGTGGTCCTAACTGTAGGTACCTGGGGGGCTAGTTGGGCCCCAGGGACCCTCAGGATTCAAGGGGGTGACTGTACGGGTGAGTGAGTAGATGTGTGTGTGTAGACCTAAGAATCAGTGAGTGGGTATGTAGTTATTGGTATTGGAGTGTGTATGGTTTTGAGAATGGCAGTCTGTCATTTAGAGTGGGTGTATCAAAAGCTATATTAGGGTGTGAGAAGATGCATGAAATTATCACATGGATGATGTCATCAGTGATGTCATTTAAGATGTCATCAGTGATGTCATCAGTGATGTCACTGACCATGTCATGAGTGATGTAATATGTGACGTCATCAGCAGTGCATTACGGGGCGCGAGTTATAGTTAGCTGAACTAACTATAACGGGGGAATTTCTATGGTTTTGTACGAGTGAAATGTCCAACTAACTATAACTGTCCCTAAAACCTATGGTTTTTTCAGTGAATATATATATATATATATTTGTGTTTCACATACCTTACCATATACTACTTACCTTGCATTGTATAGGCATGATTGGTAAAGGTATATGTGTGGTAAAGGCATGTGTAGTATGGGCATTTGGTTGTATAGGCGTTGTCATCAATGTATGTAAAATACAATCTATCCGTTCAGCAAGGCTGCATCAGTAAGATAAATGCAGGGCATCAAGGTTGGCAGTGGTGAGAAGGCAGTCCTGAGGTTCCTTCCCATCGAGGGAAACAGGAAATACTACAGCTGGATTCAGCACATGGCATCTTACCAAGGTAATGTGAGAGGCACACAGTAACAATGGGGCCACATGTATCAAATTTGGAAATTGCAATTACCTAATTGCGATTTTCTGACAATCACAATTAGGTAATCGCTATACCGATTCCTAGTGGGTCGCAAATCGACCTACCTTATTAATATTAATGAGGTAAATCGCAATTTGCGACCCTCTAGGAATCGCTGAAATCACAGGGATGGTGGCCTGCTGGGGTCAGCAGACCACCATGTCCTTGATTGCTTTTAAATAAAGCAATCTTTTTTTTAAATGCAGCTCGTTTTCCTTAAAGAAAAATGGCTTGCGTTTAAAAAAAAAAAATGGGACCACTGCCTGCCCTTAAAAAACGGTTTTACAACTATTACCAAAGTGGTAGGGGTCCATTGGGGACACCTTCCCATTTACAAATGGGTTACCACCTACTTGAAGTAGGTGGTAAAATGTGAATGCTTTGCGACCGCATTCACGGTCACAAAACATTTATGCATACCATTAGGATTCGCTATTTGGAAGGGACGCCCTAAACACGTCCCTTCCAAATACCGAATCGCAAACCCATTCTGTGATTTGGTAACCGGTTATCGAATCACAAAATATAGTTTGATAAATGTATAAAGCCTTTTTTTGCGTTCGCCAAAGGGCGATTCTGCGAATCGCCCCGTTTGCGAACTCAAAATTGGTTGATACATGTGGCCCAATATTTCATATTTTCAAATAGGAACATAGGATTAAGTTATGTTTTAGTGGTTAACTACACTGGGGGTGGGGGGTAACCACCAAGAGGTCCAGCAAATGGTAGAGCACTATTTTCAGATAAATCAACAAGATGGGCAGCTGCTGCAACAGAGCCCAGGCTTAGATGCAGTTCTGCCATCACAGCATTAACTGCAGAGGATCAATAAGCAATAGGCTTATTTTTATCCCCGTGGTGCTGCACCAAAATCCCATGGCAAGTTGAAAGGTTTTGTGGGATCAGGCGACCCAAAGTGGGGGCAGAGACAATGATTTGTCAGTCACAGAAATGACTGATTTGTTTCATGGACGGGGCAATGGCTTAGTGGTATCCTTTTTCACATAGTCTTGTAACGGTTTCATGAAATTAGCATAGACCAAAATTCATTGACTACAAAAAAACTTGCATTTCCAAAAAAGTGCGTAGCTAAGAAACTGACAGGTCAGGGGAGCTAACAGGCAGTTTTGATGCCATCATCAGGCAGATATATTTTTCCAGCACTACTGTCATGCCCTAAATAATGAACACAAGATAAACAAAAATTCAACTTTGCTCTGAAGTTTTCATGTCCTCGTTTTCACTAATTCGGTGCCCAAATGTAGGGAATCATGTTTTCATTGGTCTAATGAATCAGAGGCAACTAGAACAAGCATTGGCATAGCCAATAGGTCTCGCCTTTGGAACCTTTTAAGTTTTAGCCATGCAGTACATTAACCTGGGTGCTGCAACATCTACTGTTCTTTAATATGGAAACTTTGACACTAATAGGCATATTATTGAACTGCACTGTGAAGTGCGTATTTAAAGTGTTATTTTTGTATAGCTGGTAGTCTGAACTCGTACATCTTGAAGTGCTTTTCATATGCTATGTGAAATTGCAGCAAGACCTGGTCTAGAAATAGCAAAGACAAATGCAATGCTGTCTATCGAGTTACATATGCAGGGGAGAACCAACTTAACGGATGCAATTTAAAGACTTAACTGGAGCCTTTTGTGCCTCCTGCTCTAAGCCTAACACTGTGCCCCTTGTAATATCAGCATGGTGATAATATTGAGATTCCGAAGGGTTGAAATGCTGAAATAACATACCAGTGGCCAGCATGTGAAACATAGGGTGTGGTTTATTTTAGCACCAAATACCAGTAACATGCTGGTTTCATACAAATAACTTCTGAGCAACTCCAATCACATAGAGATAAAAATATCACTGTACAACACTTAGAGGGGTATATTTACAAGAACGTGTGATAACTACCGCAAGAGTAGCGTAACGCAACTTTCAATATCGCAGCCTAGCGCGGGAAAATAACCCTGTGTCAAAGTGGAATTCACAACAAGGCGGTAGCATGCGATAGTCTGCCGAAACCGCGGACAATGTCCGCGATACAACCACCACGATGGAGATAAAAACTGAAACCACAACACCAAAAAACACACGATGGGCCAAAGCGCGATGAGGAAATCAGCGACCAGCAGCGCCAGGCCTGCAACACACACCTGGCAGGCGTCAAAAATCACCATAAAAGTAGAAAATACACCCACACACAAACTGACCAACACCCAAGCACCATGGAGGCATCCGGAGCAGGCGCAGAGGACGAGCGCAACCCCACAAGCACCCCGGACGACCAGCCTGGGGCCTCGGGCACAGGGAAGGGCAAGGACAAGAAGACCAGGAAGACCAAGTTCAGTCCGCAGGTGAACAGGATCATGGTCACGGAGGTGATGGAACACCATCAACAACTCTTCGTCACCTCCAACGTGTCATTGGGCACCAAAAATGGAATATGGCGGGACATCGTCGACAAGGTGAATGCCGTCGGAGAGCACAAGCGGACAAAGGACGAGGTCAAGAGGCGATGGAATGACATCAAGCGGAAGACCAAGGAGAAACTCAGCGCCAACCAGAAGGCAGCAACGCAGACCGGAGGTGGGGGCCCAGCGCCACAGCTGGAGCTGGATGACATGGAGGAGCTGGTGTCGACAGTCATCAGTATGGATACTGTGGCCGGAGTCGGGGGACCGGACACTGCTCGACAGGACACAACACAACCGCAACAGGGTGAGTGACCACCAGGTACTGGGGGGACGGGGGAGATGGCCACAATGGCACACATGCACAAGCAAGCAGGGCACAGTGCACACCCACAATGACCCTGGGTCCTCGCCCAGACCCACAGACTGTCACAATGTACAATGCCATGCTGTCTGAATGTCAACCTGTACCATACGGCCACATACATGTGGACACATTGCAATACACAATCTCCCCTTCACATCGCAGGGGCACCGTCAACACCCCCTGCAGAGCAGTCACAGCCACTCTTCACTGATGACAAGGAGGAGGACAACACCAACATCGACACCCAAACCATCCAAGACATCATTGACCTCATCCGCCAGCAACCTCCAGGATCAGGGCAGCCCAGCTACATCGATGAGACCCCACCCACCACCCAAACCACCCAGCAGGAGGCACCCACAGCCCCGGCACTCTCCCAAGACCCCCAGGAACAACAAATGGCCTTCCAATGCCGTGTGCTGGAGGGCAAGAGGGAGACGGCCGAGCAGGTGCAGGTGGGGTTCAACCTCATGGCTACCAAACTGGATGCAATCCTTGGGTGTCTATGTCCACCCCATGGTCTCCAACGAGCCCTGACTGACATCGCTGGAGTCATGACGCAGAGGGAGGAATATCTGTCCGCTCAGAGTGGCCCCAGCGATGCCAGCCGTGAGCTGGCACACATGCGGAGGCTCATGGAGGACATGGTGCGGATGGAGGCGGAAAGGATGGCAGCCACCGCTGCACATCAGCGAAATGTAGCTGGGATCTACCAGGCCCTGCATGTCTTCATCATGGCAGTGCTGCCACAAGGCATGGCGATGATGAATGCTGCTGCCCCCACACCATCCACATCTCCGCCCCCTGGTGTCAGTGCCTCCCAGTGCGCAGGCGTATCCACTCAGGCACCTGATGTGTCACTGCCACACAGTGCGGCTGACAATCCTCCTCCGGCCCCTGATGTGTCAGTGGCACACAGTGCCGCAGCAGGTACTGCAACACCCACAGGTGGGGCAGAGCACACATCCTGGGATGAGGACGTGGGTGGGATTGAGATCAGAAGGAGGTACTAGCATTCATGTCTGCCACCTTGCCTGTTTCTGCTTGGTGCCGCACATGGCCTCAAGACCTACCACTGACCCCCGATACACTCCGATGCACTCACCTAGGACAGCGACATGGACTGCCACATCCTGTTTGACGACCATTGACACGGCGGACAGACTGCGGACTGTACCCTTCCCCTCCCGCAGTACAGGTCATCCCCGGATGTACACTGGCTGGCCCTCCACGGGCCCATATTGTGTAGTGTGCTCAGCATTGCCCTGTACCGCTCCAGCTGCATGACTGCACTGGATGTGCAAATAAACATCCAGTGACGCACTGCTGTGTAATGTCTTACGTCATTCATGTATGGATGTGTGGATGAATGTGGGGACAGTGCCTTCCCTTGCGTCAATGATGTTCATCCTGTGGGATGCCAGTCAGAGGGTGCGACATTACATTTTGTGTACCGGGTCCCGTGAACACTACAACAGGGACACACACATCAGTCACTTCCTTGTCCGGACATGGACTGGACCACGCCCAGATCCCACAAGTCATTGTTGCAAGCCCTGCACTGGTCCGGCGTACGGCAGGCCAGACCACTCCGCTTATGCCCCGAGGGGGGGCCCTCATTGCTACCCGTTGCAGCCGTACTCGCTGGTGGTGTGCAGGTCACTGGTCTAGTTGTCAGCATGTCACAGCCACTGCCTGAGGGCAGGTTTTCACACACACCACACCCATCCGGCACAGGCCTGTGACAGGACATGTGACTCCGCCAATATAAGGGGCCGACGATGTCACATTCCCCTCTTCCGGTGGTGACTGGATGACGGACGCTCCACGGTTCGCACTCATGTAGGGCCCATGAGTTGTTGCGCACAGGGTTAGTGGCATCCGAGGCCTTGAGTACGGCATGGGCCTACCACCACGTGGCGCAGACTGGGGTTGCACAGGGTTAGTGGCATCCGAGGCCTTGAGTACGGCACGGGCCTACCACCACGTGGTGCAGACTGGGGTTGCACAGGATCAGTGGCATCCGAGGCCTTGAGTACGGCACGGGCCTACCACCACGTGGTGTAGACTGGGGTTGCACAGGGTTAGTGGCATCCGAGGCCTTGCGGACGGCACAGGCACCCCGCCACGGGACGGTGACTTTGGGTGCACTGAGTCAGTGGCACCTTGAGCTGCTGAGCGGGTGTGCAGCCTGTGATGATGCCCCGTCCCGGCGGTCCGGACAGCTCAGGTTTTGTGTGCCCTGCTGGACCGCAGTGTAGGCCAGAGCCAACGGGCAGCGCGGGCCTACCGCCCTGTGGCGTCGCTTCCGGGATCCCAGAGTTGGTGGCACCCATTGGGCTGAGCGGGTGTGCAGCCTGCGATGGTGCCGGGTGCACTGGTATGTCCTCTGCCATGGAGTAATCAAGACCCAGCACCAAACGTGAGACCTGGTGGCCTGCGGAGCGGGGCTGCATGATGTGGATGGTGCCATGTCCGCGGGCCCCGGGCTTGTGGCTTGCAGCGGCACGTGGTGGGACTTCCTGTCTACGCGCCGGTGGTGGAAGGTGAGCATTGAGGCCTGGGTGTGTGTGGGCGGGCATGCTCCTATGGGCGGCGGGAGGGGTTGGGGTGCCTCTGCCTGGGTGTGCATTGGCGGGCAGGGGATGTTGTCTTGGGCAAGTGTGTGTACTGTGCCAGTCATGTATATGGGCTCTGTTTCAGCTGACGGCTCTGACTCAGATGTGTGACCTGGTGTCCTGCTATGCATACCGGCACGTGGTTGGGGACACACCGGTGGCAGCAGGTGAGCAGTGTGGCCTGGGTGCGCAGGGGCGGCACGTTCTCTCTCCCTCTCTTCCTCTCTCTCTCCTCTTCTCCCTCTCCCTCTCTTCCTCTCTCTCTCCTTTGCTCTCTCTCTGTCCTCTTATGTGCGCAGGACACACCTTCTCATCATGTTTTTTGTCTTGCAGGCTGTGACCTACGTATTGGCCCGAGGGGAGCGGCCATGTGTCTTCATTTCATTTCGTTGTTCATCTTAATAAAGTTTCCTTTGTTGCTTCGAAAGTGAATGTGTGCTGCTAATTTCTGTGATGACACATGCATGTCACCAGTTGTGATTGTGCGGTATCAAGCGGAATATTTTGTACATGTTTAGGTGTGGCTGATGTGGCATGTCTTTGGTCGGGGGTGCCAGGGAAGGGTGGTCCTGGGGGTGGTGGCGGTGGGTGTTGTGGCCCTCTTGGGTGTCCGGGCCGCATGATGAGTGGCTCCATGGCATCTGTTGCCCTTGGGTTGTGGCCCTGGGCTGTGCTCCCTTTTGTGGTGCTGGCTGCCTTCCGACTTTACACCAGGTCAGAGCAGGTGTAGATTTCCTGGTGCTAACGCGCCTTATCGCCTGTTTTGTGTTTTTATCGCCTATGTGGCTGGTCGTTGTGAATGTTGAGGTGTGATGTTGTCGCACCTTTTGGCATGGGAACGCCCACTCTGCATCTCATTAGCGATAATTGCGCAGGTCCTCTGTGGTGATGTTTTTTGCGGCTGCTATCACGGGTAAACTGGTGCTGTGGGCTGTTAACACCGGCTTGTGAATGGGGGGGGTAAATTTATCACGACTTTGGCTGTGATAGAGTGCCGTTAATTCGGCGATAGCTCCTTGTGAATATGCCCCAGAGTCTTTAAGGCTATAAGAATGCACCATTGATTGTCCCTGACAAAAGAACCCGAGGTTCCAAATGTTTTTTGGTCTGCCGGCCCAGTGTGTTTAAAATGAAGCGTTTTTCATCCATTTTGTTACAACTCCTTCAGGAAAACCTTAAACCCCTGTAAAGAATGTGTAGCTGACACTAATGTTAGTGGATTGTGGTGCATCATTGACTAAATATGGGCACAGAAAAGAACGCAGTGTGCTACAAGAGTGAATGGACCCCCGCAAATAATTTTCTCTCAGGTACTGAAGATAGCCCCACCACCACCTCCCCCAGTTTAAAATTGCCCCCCCTTTAAGGTTTGTATCTAATTACGCCCCTGACAGCAGATGCAGTGTTTTAAACTTTTGTTATGCGAGAGTAGTGGCTGGAGGTACACGTGCACATTAGTGTACACAGAAAAAAACAAAAATGCCAGTAATTGGAGAGCTCTGGGGCCAGCATGCATTGGTAGGGTGTGATCCCTGGTCACTAGTGAAGAATAACCCACTCGTCGTGCTGGAAGGGACGCCAGTGTAATTAGTGTGGCAGGAGGTGTAGGAAGGTGGAATCTGACTATATGGTTGCCCTCACTTTTTTCCTGGTGGTTTGCTGGTTTATGACTTAGTTGGACTGGGATCCTGCTATTCAGGGCCCCAGTCTATCTGCTTCCTCTCTAAAATGGTTTCCATGTGCCTTAGGCACATCTCTGATTGGAATCTGGAGTGCCCTTATAAGTCCCTAGTATATGGTATACTATGTACCCAGGGCATAGGTACCTCAGAGGCCTACCAGGGGCTGCAGCATGTATTGTGCCACCCCTGGAAGGCCATCCAAAATGACACCACAGGTCTGCTACTGAAGCCTGGGTAAGTTGGTGCATGCACCCCTTACAGTGGTATGGGCTACCTATATCACTACCATTGCACACACATAAAACCTATAAGTCACTCCTATGGCAGGCCTTACCAATCCTGAAGGCAGAGTGCTTGGTTTTTATGTGAGAGGGTGCCCCTGCATGAGCAGAGCCCCTCTGCAGCGTTCGGAGTCCCTCCTCTGATGCTGTTTGTGGTACAGCCTGACCATATACTCTTAAGTGCATTATATCCTCGCGGTACAATGCTAACTTTGGACTGGCTGCACCAAAACATGTCGTGTTTGGTGTCAAACATCTTGGAATACTACCCCCACACCAATCCTGGTGGCGGGGGTAGCATTCCACCCTTATAGAGGGAGAGACATGTACACACCGGGCTACCCGGAAACTTCTTTCCAGAGCCCTGGCATCACAAAATGGATGCCGCTGCCACAGACACAGGTCTGACCTCCTGCTGCTGACTGAAACTCCGGCAGGGGAGGCCTGGACAATAGGTTTCCTGTCACAGGGAGGTGTAACCACCTCCCCAGACAGGATAGTGTGTATTGGGGCTGGGCGGGAGCACCCTCTGGTGCTTTGAAGTCCTGCACTGGGGGCACATTTGGTGTCCCTGTGCATATGCCAGTTCAAACCGGTTGCAGGGGCTACCTGCCCCTGCTCTGGTGCGAAACTGGACAAAGGGAATGGGTGTAACCACCCCTCTTCCCTGACCCTCCCATAGGTGGGTCCCCAGAGTATGTCCAACCCCCTAACTTAGTATAAGTATGGGACCCCAGTCCTTAGGACTTCAGATTACCCTGGACGACACTCTGATGCCAAATCCTGGACCTTCGACGCTCTACTTCAAGATTAGAGGACTGAATAATCACCCTTGGGGTCAAGGAGTGACTCCCCTGCTTGGCAGGCACCTAAGAAGCAATTGTCTGGTCTGCATCGCTGAAGCTCCCGCCGGACGCCGAAGTCTTTGCATCACCAGAGGTGGATTTCCAGACTTCCCCGAGGCTGCCCTTAGTCCCCAGCAAAGCTGAGGCCCGTAGCTGTCGTGGGTAACGTGGAACCGTGACCTCTGGAAAAAGAGCACATTTGCAAGTGCATCCTCTTCCTGGTCTCTCACGAAGTTGTGCTTTGGGCTCCAAGTAGCCCCCACTTCCAGCACCGACTGCACCGAAGATCACTGGCCTCCACTCCACGAGTGTCCTGCAAGCCAGCTCCAAGTGCGTCCACTCAAGGCTCCTTTGCGGTCGCTAGTTCGTTGGCTAGTGGGCCCTCCCGAAGGCAACTCTTCTTCTGCTTGGGCTTTCCTGGTTGCTCCAGAGGTGCCCTGACTTACCCTTGCTGGGTGAGTCCTCCAGACTTGCTGGTCTGCAACATCATCCTTTCTTTGTTTCTTTGAGACTTGCCGTTGCCAAGGCCTGTTGGGTCCAATCCAGTCGCCGACACCGCAGCAATCGACAGACGTCGTGGGACAGCTCGAATCCAGCTCCTGGTTGTCGTTGACGCCTCCTGGACCTCGTGGCTGAAGAGTCAAGCAACCATCAACCTACCTGAAGCACCCGACATCGGTGGGCATCTGCTCATCGCCTTCCTGGTCACTGGCTAGTGACCCAGACTCTGTTCCCTCTGCTTTCAGGTTCCTCACATCTTCGATCCACCTTTGGATCCACCCGAACACTTTCGACTTGGTCGCCAGCAGCACTTTGTAGCAGATCGCCATTGAAAACGACGACGAAACCCGACCCCGAAAGACACCTATGCATCCGGCTCCCCTGGGTGAGGTAACTCGAGTACTCTGGTGCTCCCATGGGTATAGACTCTAGAACCACCTAGTTCTAAAAGGGTTTGCTCCAAGTCCTCCTCTAAGTGTCCTTTTTCTTTAAAACTCCAACCGCGACATTCCCCATAGAAGTCAACGGCGGCTCGTGGCTGTGTTCTCAAACTGCACGCGTCCCCCGTGGGTCCCCTGTGTCACTACCTTGGGTGGTTCCTTGTGGTCCAAGCATTTCTACAGGCTCTAGGCATTGTGTCTAGCTCAGTCGTGGTTCTTATACCACTTTATTGGTATATGGTTTGGTACGCCCCTAGGGCTCAAACGTGTATTTGTGCTATTACTGTTGATAACTGACTTGTAACTTATGTACTTCGAACTCTAGCCTCATAAAGGGACTAGAGGAGTGTGTTTAAGACTAAATACATATATTTTATATATATACCTGGTGTGGTCCTCTTTCATTTGGTCACTCAAGAGATTATAGACTGGTAAAATTAGCTGCTTTACATTCCTTCAAGACTTAGCCTGAAGGCTGCTCTCCATAGCTACCACTAGGATAGCTTTCAATAAAGGTTGTCTTTAACCTATCTCCAATAAGGGGGTTGTTTGGACTGGTGCAAGGTGCCCACTATAATTAGTGGACAGCATATACCAGGCCAACTTCTCACATTGGTGTGCAGCGTGTGGGATTCCAGCTTGCTATTGTTTTACCAGATAATCTCAATTGAATTGATCAACTGAAAACCACTAAGGGTACCTTAGGTACATATAATTCAAGCTTAGGATACAGTAAGTTCTACTGAACTTAGAGTTGTGTGTTAAGGGATAGCACACCCTTTCTACAACTCAAGAGAGTTTAGTAGGCCACACTAGAGTAGGTAGTGCATACACCACACCACACTAGTAATGTCTTCACTGCCAGGAACCAGTGAGCTCCTGCCATCCAGATATGACAACCTCTCATTCTTGGAATTAAGAGAGTTGTGCAAAGTTAGGAAGTTGAAGACAGGCAAAAGTGCCAACACCCAATGTCTCCGGGAGATGCTTCTGCTAGATGATCTTAGAAGACCCATAAGGTCTGAAAAGGTAGGCAGAGAGGATGGGGCAGAAGATGAGGGAGGGGCCAGGGATGAAAATGCCCAGGACCTGACCTCTGAAACTGGCCAGGGGGATGACAATGATCCTGACCTGGAAAGTGCAGCTACTCCTGAGGATGAGGAGGAGGCCCAGAATGACCTCCCCTTTGTCCCCCAGGAAAAGTTGTGAGTGTGCCCAGAAGGTCTAGATCTCCTTCTCAGGAGTCTAACCACTCTGACACCTCAGTAGGGACCTCTGTCTTCTCTCATAGGAGGGAATCCTCTCATGAGAGGAGAAAGAGACTGATTCAGTATGAGCAAGCCCAGCTTGAGCTCAGAAAACAGCAGTTGGCTATAGACAGGGAGTCCCTAGATCTCTATAGACAGAGAAAAAAGATGGGACTAGAGTCCCATGGTGGCAGTAATTTCCCCAGAGATAGGGAAAGGTCTTATGACCATAGAAACCTGAGCAAGGTTGTCCCTCCCTACCAGAGTGGGGATGACATCCACAAATGGATAACTGCACTGGAAAGGGCCTGTAAAGTACAGAGGGTCCCCCAGGAGCAGTGGGCAGCAATCTTGTGGCTCTCCTTTGCAGACAAAGGTAGAGATAAGCTCCTCACTGTTAGAGAAGAGGATGCTGATAATTACAAAGTCTTGAAGAGTGCTGATTGATGGGTTTGGCCTAACAACTGAACAATACAAGTTAAAGTTCAGAGATACCCAAAAAGCACAAACTCAAGACTGGGTGGACTTTGTTGATTGTTCTGCTAAGGCTCTGGAAGGCTGGATACACGGCAGCAAAGTGCATGACTTTATAGGATTGTACAATTTGATTATGAGGGAGCAGATCCTTAATAATTGTCAAAACCAGCTTTTACTCCAGTACCTGGTGGACTCTGATCTGACCTCTCCCCAAGAATTGGGAAAGAAGGCAGACAAATGGGTCAGAACCAGGGTAAGGCCTAAGAACCAGGGTGGTGACCAGAAGAAAGATTCTACCAAGTCCCAAGAGAAAGGTGGGGATAAATCTAAGGATAAGTCCACTACAGGGCCCCAAACGTCCTCTTCTGGGGGTGGGTCCCAAACTCCTTCCTCTCCTGAAAAGAAACCCTATTGCCATGTCTGAAAAAAGCCTGGGCACTGGAAATCTGATCCCAGTTGTCCCAGGATTGGCAATAAAGAAAATGTTCCTCCAACAACTACTACCACCCCTCCTGGTACTACCAGTAGTAATCCTCCAGTTGGGAGTAGTGCACCCAAAAAGTTAGGTGCTTTTGCAAGAGGAACAGAGGTGGGCCCTAGTTTAGACAGGACCCCCTAAACAGACTCCTCTGACTCTGATGGTGGTATAGGATTTGCCACCTGTACCATGGGTCCCAATGCATTGGGCAGGTACAGACTGGAGCCAATATTTAATGGTCAGAAAGCTGTGGCATTTAGGGACACATGGGCAAGTGTCACCATGGTGGCAGGGAAACTAGTCCCCCTCACCAGCTTTTACCTGAGTTTAAATACCAGGTAACCAACATTGATGGTGTCATAACAGATCACCCCATGGCCATAGTCAATCTCAGCTGGGAAGGGGTCACAGGCCCAAAAGAGTGGCAGTGTCCCCAACCTTGCCTGTAGATTGCCTGATGGGCAATGATCTGGAAATTTCAGCCTAGGCTGAAGTTGAACACCAAACCCATCTGAGAATGCTGGGCGTCCCTGTAAAGGTTAGTGGGGCTGTGATGGCCACAGCCCAAGCCCAGGGAAATTTTGGAGAGATGGAGCCTGGAAGAATGGCCCACTCTCCCCCAAAAGAGAGCACAAGGGTTGAAGAAAAGTCTTCTTCCCTCCAGACAGTAGGTAAGGGTCAGCCTCCTCAGGGAACTGACCCTACCCCTAGTGAAGGAACTGCCCCAGAGGTAGTCAGGCCTGGCCTGGCCACACCCCTGATGGCAGAGGACCCTTCCAAGGTGGTACCCAGTCTGGAGCAGGTAACCTGCCCCTCTCTACCCTGCCTCAGTCAGCCCAGGGCTGCAGAGGTCAGGGAGGTCAGTGGACCCCCAAGGCCCCCTGTCCAGAGGAACCCCCCCATCAGCAGATTAGGGGCACCCAGGCTAGTAGCCCTAGCCAGGTGAAAATTCCTCAACACACTGAGGGATCCCCCATACCTTTGTGTAGGGACCTCCCCCAGAAGGACTCTGTTAGGCAAGGGCAAACCTGGGACCAAAAGGTTCCAAACCTGCCATGTCCCTCCAGTGGTCCATCCAAAGGGACCCAACCCCCAGCTGTAGGCAGCCAAAGGTTGACCCTTAGAGCAAAGTGCAACTCAGTCAGGGAAAGACAGGCATACATGGTGACCAGTGATCTGAGGAAGCTGAGACCAACCTTCCTAGGGCCTCACTTCCCTACTCAGACACCTCACCAGCCTTGTACTTTACCCAAGCGATACAAAAGGGGATGATGGACGGAACGTTTGAGCCAATCAAACACTCACCCCCAGTCAACTGATCTGGGTTTAATCCATCATCATTCTTTAGCTCACTCCACCACCCCAGTTCAGACATGGCCATATGCAAATCAGTCTGACCCTGTGCCTCATGGGAACAGTCCAGCCCGAACTGCCAAGCCATGTCTTCCCTGGACCGGAAACAAGCATCCTAGGACCGGTTTCTGGCATTTCAGCCGTCATCAGCCAGGCTTGCTTGAATCCAGTGGCAAAGTGAGCAAGGGACCCACGTCTGGGCATACCCCCGCCAACTTAGGGCGACCAAAGCGATACAAAAGGGGATGATGGACGGAACGTTTGAGCCAATCAAACACTCACCCCCAGTCAACTGATCTGGGTTTAATCCATCATCATTCTTTAGCTCACTCCACCACCCCAGTTCAGACATGGCCATATGCAAATCAGTCTGACCCTGTGCCTCATGGGAACAGTCCAGCCCGAACTGCCAAGCCATGTCTTCCCTGGACCGGAAACAAGCATCCTAGGACCGGTTTCTGGCATTTCAGCCGTCATCAGCCAGGCTTGCTTGAATCCAGTGGCAAAGTGAGCAAGGGACCCACGTCTGGGCATACCCCCGCCAACTTAGGGCGACCAAAGCGATACAAAAGGGGATGATGGATGGAACGTTTGAGCCAATCAAACACTCACCCCCAGTCAACTGATCTGGGTTTAATCCATCATCATTCTTTAGCTCACTCCACCACCCCAGTTCAGACATGGCCATATGCAAATCAGTCTGACCCTGTGCCTCATGGGAACAGTCCAGCCCGAACTGCCAAGCCATGTCTTCCCTGGACCGGAAACAAGCATCCTAGGACCGGTTTCTGGCATTTCAGCCGTCATCAGCCAGGCTTGCTTGAATCCAGTGGCAAAGTGAGCAAGGGACCCACGTCTGGCCATACCCCCGCCAACTTAGGGCGACCAAAGCGATACAAAGGGGATGATGGACGGAACGTTTGAGCCAATCAAACACTCACGCCCAGTCAACTGATCTGGGTTTAATCCATCATCATTCTTTAGCTCACTCCACCACCCCAGTTCAGACATGGCCATATGCAAATCAGTCTGACCCTGTGCCTCATGGGAACAGTCCAGCCCGAACTGCCAAGCCATGTCTTCCCTGGACCGGAAACAAGCATCCTAGGACCGGTTTCTGGCATTTCAGCCGTCATCAGCCAGGCTTGCTTGAATCCAGTGGCAAAGTGAGCAAGGGACCCACGTCTGGGCATACCCCCGCCAACTTAGGGCGGCCAAAGTGATACAAAAGGGGATGATGGACGGAACGTTTGAGCCAATCAAACACTCACCCCCAGTCAACTGATCTGGGTTTAATCCATCATCATTCTTTAACTCACTCCACCACCCCAGTTCAGACATGGCCATATGCAAATCAGTCTGACCCTGTGCCTCATGGGAACAGTCCAGCCCGAACTGCCAAGCCATGTCTTCCCTGGACCGGAAACAAGCATCCTAGGACCGGTTTCTGGCATTTCAGCCGTCATCAGCCAGGCTTGCTTGAATCCAGTGGCAAAGTGAGCAAGGGACCCACGTCTGGGCATACCCCCGCCAACTTAGGGCGACCAAAGCGATACAAAAGGGGATGATGGACGGAACGTTTGAGCCAATCAAACACTCACCCCCAGTCAACTGATCTGGGTTTAATCCATCATCATTCTTTAGCTCACTCCACCACCCCAGTTCAGACATGGCCATATGCAAATCAGTCTGACCCTGTGCCTCATGGGAACAGTCCAGCCCGAACTGCCAAGCCATGTCTTCCCTGGACCGGAAACAAGCATCCTAGGACCGGTTTCTGGCATTTCAGCCATCATCAGCCAGGCTTGCTTGAATCCAGTGGCAAAGTGAGCAAGGGACCCACGTCTGGGCATACCCCCGCCAACTTAGGGCGACCAAAGCGATACAAAAGGGGATGATGGACGGAACGTTTGAGCCAATCAAACACTCACCCCCAGTCAACTGATCTGGGTTTAATCCATCATCATTCTTTAGCTCACTCCACCACCCCAGTTCAGACATGGCCATATGCAAATCAGTCTGACCCTGTGCCTCATGGGAACAGTCCAGCCCGAACTGCCAAGCCATGTCTTCCCTGGTCCGGAAACAAGCATCCTAGGACCGGTTTCTGGCATTTCAGCCGTCATCAGCCAGGCTTGCTTGAATCCAGTGGCAAAGTGAGCAAGGGACCCACGTCTGGGCATACCCCGCCAACTTAGGGCGACCAAAGCGATACAAAAGGGGATGATGGACGGAACGTTTGAGCCAATCAAACACTCACCCCCAGTCAACTGATCTGGGTTTAATCCATCATCATTCTTTAGCTCACTCCACCACCCCAGTTCAGACATGGCCATATGCAAATCAGTCTGACCCTGTGCCTCATGGGAACAGTCCAGCCCGAACTGCCAAGCCATGTCTTCCCTGGACCGGAAACAAGCATCCTAGGACCGGTTTCTGGCATTTCAGCCGTCATCAGCCAGGCTTGCTTGAATCCAGTGGCAAAGTGAGCAAGGGACCCACGTCTGGGCATACCCCCGCCAACTTAGGGCGACCAAAGCGATACAAAAGGGGATGATGGACGGAACGTTTGAGCCAATCAAACACTCACCCCCAGTCAACTGATCTGGGTTTAATCCATCATCATTCTTTAGCTCACTCCACCACCCCAGTTCAGACATGGCCATATGCAAATCAGTCTGACCCTGTGCCTCATGGGAACAGTCCAGCCCGAACTGCCAAGCCATGTCTTCCCTGGACCGGAAACAAGCATCCTAGGACCGGTTTCTGGCATTTCAGCCGTCATCAGCCAGGCTTGCTTGAATCCAGTGGCAAAGTGAGCAAGGGACCCACGTCTGGGCATACCCCCGCCAACTTAGGGCGACCAAAGCGATACAAAAGGGGATGATGGACGGAACGTTTGAGCCAATCAAACACTCACCCCCAGTCAACTGATCTGGGTTTAATCCATCATCATTCTTTAGCTCACTCCACCACCCCAGTTCAGACATGGCCATATGCAAATCAGTCTGACCCTGTGCCTCATGGGAACAGTCCAGCCCGAACTGCCAAGCCATGTCTTCCCTGGACCGGAAACAAGCATCCTAGGACCGGTTTCTGGCATTTCAGCCGTCATCAGCCAGGCTTGCTTGAATCCAGTGGCAAAGTGAGCAAGGGACCCACGTCTGGGCATACCCCCGCCAACTTAGGGCGACCAAAGCGATACAAAAGGGGATGATGGACGGAACGTTTGAGCCAATCAAACACTCACCCCCAGTCAACTGATCTGGGTTTAATCCATCATCATTCTTTAGCTCACTCCACCACCCCAGTTCAGACATGGCCATATGCAAATCAGTCTGACCCTGTGCCTCATCTGAACAGTCCAGCCCGAACTGCCAAGCCATGTCTTCCCTGGACCGGAAACAAGCATCCTAGGACCAGTTTCTGGCATTTCAGCCGTCATCAGCCAGGCTTGCTTGAATCCAGTGGCAAAGTGAGCAAGGGACCCACGTCTGGGCATACCCCCGCCAACTTAGGGCAACCAAAGCGATACAAAAGGGGATGATGGACGGAACGTTTGAGCCAATCAAACACTCACCCCCAGTCAACTGATCTGGGTTTAATCCATCATCATTCTTTAGCTCACTCCACCACCCCAGTTCAGACATGGCCATATGCAAATCAGTCTGACCCTGTGCCTCATGGGAACAGTCCAGCCCGAACTGCCAAGCCATGTCTTCCCTGGACCGGAAACAAGCATCCTAGGACCGGTTTCTGGCATTTCAGCCGTCATCAGCCAGGCTTGCTTGAATCCAGTGGCAAAGTGAGCAAGGGACCCACGTCTGGGCATACCCCCGCCAACTTAGGGCGACCAAAGCGATACAAAAGGGGATGATGGACGGAATGTTTGAGCCAATCAAACACTCACCCCCAGTCAACTCATCTGGGTTTAATCCATCATCATTCTTTAGCTCACTCCACCACCCCAGTTCAGACATGGCCATATGCAAATCAGTCTGACCCTGTGCCTCATGGGAACAGTCCAGCCCGAACTGCCAAGCCATGTCTTCCCTGGACCGGAAACAAGCATCCTAGGACCGGTTTCTGGCATTTCAGCCGTCATCAGCCAGGCTTGCTTGAATCCAGTGGCAAAGTGAGCAAGGGACCCACGTCTGGGCATACCCCCGCCAACTTAGGGCGACCAAAGCGATACAAAAGGGGATGATGGACGGAACGTTTGAGCCAATCAAACACTCACCCCCAGTCAACTGATCTGGGTTTAATCCATCATCATTCTTTAGCTCACTCCACCACCCCAGTTCAGACATGGCCATATGCAAATCAGTCTGACCCTGTGCCTCATGGGAACAGTCCAGCCCGAACTGCCAAGCCATGTCTTCCCTGGACCGGAAACAAGCATCCTAGGACCGGTTTCTGGCATTTCAGCCGTCATCAGCCAGGCTTGCTTGAATCCAGTGGCAAAGTGAGCAAGGGACCCACGTCTGGGCATACCCCCGCCAACTTAGGGCGACCAAAGCGATACAAAAGGGGATGATGGACGGAACGTTTGAGCCAATCAAACACTCACCCCCAGTCAACTGATCTGGGTTTAATCCATCATCATTCTTTAGCTCACTCCACCACCCCAGTTCAGACATGGCCATATGCAAATCAGTCTGACCCTGTGCCTCATGGGAACAGTCCAGCCCGAACTGCCAAGCCATGTCTTCCCTGGACCGGAAACAAGCATCCTAGGACCGGTTTCTGGCATTTCAGCCGTCATCAGCCAGGCTTGCTTGAATCCAGTGGCAAAGTGAGCAAGGGACCCACGTCTGGGCATACCCCCGCCAACTTAGGGCGACCAAAGCGATACAAAAGGGGATGATGGACGGAACGTTTGAGCCAATCAAACACTCACCCCCAGTCAACTGATCTGGGTTTAATCCATCATCATTCTTTAGCTCACTCCACCACCCCAGTTCAGACATGGCCATATGCAAATCAGTCTGACCCTGTGCCTCATGGGAACAGTCCAGCCCGAACTGCCAAGCCATGTCTTCCCTGGACCGGAAACAAGCATCCTAGGACCGGTTCCTGGCATTTCAGCCGTCATCAGCCAGGCTTGCTTGAATCCAGTGGCAAAGTGAGCAAGGGACCCACGTCTGGGCATACCCCGCCAACTTAGGGCGACCAAAGCGATACAAAAGGGGATGATGGACGGAACGTTTGAGCCAATCAAACCCTCACCCCCAGTCAACTGATCTGGGTTTAATCCATCATCATTCTTTAGCTCACTCCACCACCCCAGTTCAGACATGGCCATATGCAAATCAGTCTGACCCTGTGCCTCATGGGAACAGTCCAGCCCGAACTGCCAAGCCATGTCTTCCCTGGACCGGAAACAAGCATCCTAGGACCGGTTTCTGGCATTTCAGCCGTCATCAGCCAGGCTTGCTTGAATCCAGTGGCAAAGTGAGCAAGGGACCCACGTCTGGGCATACCCCCGCCAACTTAGGGCGACCAAAGCGATACAAAAGGGGATGATGGACGGAACGTTTGAGCCAATCAAACACTCACCCCCAGTCAACTGATCTGGGTTTAATCCATCATCATTCTTTAGCTCACTCCACCACCTCAGTTCAGACATGGCCATATGCAAATCAGTCTGACCCTGTGCCTCATGGGAACAGTCCAGCCCGAACTGCCAAGCCATGTCTTCCCTGGACCGGAAACAAGCATCCTAGGACCGGTTTCTGGCATTACAGCCGTCATCAGCCAGGCTTGCTTGAATCCAGTGGCAAAGTGAGCAAGGGACCCACGTCTGGGCATACCCCCGCCAACTTAGGGCGACCAAAGCGATACAAAAGGGCATGATGGACGGAACGTTTGAGCCAATCAAACACTCACCCCCAGTCAACTGATCTGGGTTTAATCCATCATCATTCTTTAGCTCACTCCACCACCCCAGTTCAGACTTGGCCATATGCAAATCAGTCTGACCCTGTGCCTCATGGGAACAGTCCAGCCCGAACTGCCAAGCCATGTCTTCCCTGGACCGGAAACAAGCATCCTAGGACCGGTTTCTGGCATTTCAGCCGTCATCAGCCAGGCTTGCTTGAATCCAGTGGCAAAGTGAGCAAGGGACCCACGTCTGGGCATACCCCCGCCAACTTAGGGCGACCAAAGCGATACAAAAGGGGATGATGGACGGAACGTTTGAGCCAATCAAACACTCACCCCCAGTCAACTGATCTGGGTTTAATCCATCATCATTCTTTAGCTCACTCCACCACCCCAGTTCAGACATGGCCATATGCAAATCAGTCTGACCCTGTGCCTCATGGGAACAGTCCAGCCCGAACTGCCAAGCCATGTCTTCCCTGGACCGGAAACAAGCATCCTAGGACCGGTTTCTGGCATTTCAGCCGTCATCAGCCAGGCTTGCTTGAATCCAGTGGCAAAGTGAGCAAGGGACCCACGTCTGGGCATACCCCGCCAACTTAGGGCGACCAAAGCGATACAAAAGGGGATGATGGACGGAACGTTTGAGCCAATCAAACACTCACCCCCAGTCAACTGATCTGGGTTTAATCCATCATCATTCTTTAGCTCACTCCACCACCCCAGTTCAGACATGGCCATATGCAAATCAGTCTGACCCTGTGCCTCATGGGAACAGTCCAGCCCGAACTGCCAAGCCATGTCTTCCCTGGACCGGAAACAAGCATCCTAGGACCGGTTTCTGGCATTTCAGCCGTCATCAGCCAGGCTTGCTTGAATCCAGTGGCAAAGTGAGCAAGGGACCCACGTCTGGGCATACCCCCGCCAACTTAGGGCGACCAAAGCGATACAAAAGGGGATGATGGACGGAACGTTTGAGCCAATCAAACACTCACCCCCAGTCAACTGATCTGGGTTTAATCCATCATCATTCTTTAGCTCACTCCACCACCCCAGTTCAGACATGGCCATATGCAAATCAGTCTGACCCTGTGCCTCATGGGAACAGTCCAGCCCGAACTGCCAAGCCATGTCTTCCCTGGACCGGAAACAAGCATCCTAGGACCGGTTTCTGGCATTTCAGCCGTCATCAGCCAGGCTTGCTTGAATCCAGTGGCAAAGTGAGCAAGGGACCCACGTCTGGGCATACCCCCGCCAACTTAGGGCGACCAAAGCGATACAAAAGGGGATGATGGACGGAACGTTTGAGCCAATCAAACACTCACCCCCAGTCAACTGATCTGGGTTTAATCCATCATCATTCTTTAGCTCACTCCACCACCCCAGTTCAGACATGGCCATATGCAAATCAGTCTGACCCTGTGCCTCATGGGAACAGTCCAGCCCGAACTGCCAAGCCATGTCTTCCCTGGACCGGAAACAAGCATCCTAGGACCGGTTTCTGGCATTTCAGCCGTCATCAGCCAGGCTTGCTTGAATCCAGTGGCAAAGTGAGCAAGGGACCCACGTCTGGGCATACCCCCGCCAACTTAGGGCGACCAAAGTGATACAAAAGGGGATGATGGACGGAACGTTTGAGCCAATCAAACACTCACCCCCAGTCAACTGATCTGGGTTTAATCCATCATCATTCTTTAGCTCACTCCACCACCCCAGTTCAGACATGGCCATATGCAAATCAGTCTGACCCTGTGCCTCATGGGAACAGTCCAGCCCGAACTGCCAAGCCATGTCTTCCCTGGACCGGAAACAAGCATCCTAGGACCGGTTTCTGGCATTTCAGCCGTCATCAGCCAGGCTTGCTTGAATCCAGTGGCAAAGTGAGCAAGGGACCCACGTCTGGGCATACCCCGCCAACTTAGGGCGACCAAAGCGATACAAAAGGGGATGATGGACGGAACGCTTGAGCCAATCAAACACTCACCCCCAGTCAACTGATCTGGGTTTAATCCATCATCATTCTTTAGCTCACTCCACCACCCCAGTTCAGACATGGCCATATGCAAATCAGTCTGACCCTGTGCCTCATGGGAAAAGTCCAGCCCGAACTGCCAAGCCATGTCTTCCCTGGACCGGAAACAAGCATCCTAGGACCGGTTTCTGGCATTTCAGCCGTCATCAGCCAGGCTTGCTTGAATCCAGTGGCAAAGTGAGCAAGGGACCCACGTCTGGGCATACCCCCGCCAACTTAGGGCGACCAAAGCGATACAAAAGGGGATGATGGACGGAACGTTTGAGCCAATCAAACACTCACCCCCAGTCAACTGATCTGGGTTTAATCCATCATCATTCTTTAGCTCACTCCACCACCCCAGTTCAGACATGGCCATATGCAAATCAGTCTGACCCTGTGCCTCATGGGAACAGTCCAGCCCGAACTGCCAAGCCATGTCTTCCCTGGACCGGAAACAAGCATCCTAGGACCGGTTTCTGGCATTTCAGCCGTCATCAGCCAGGCTTGCTTGAATCCAGTGGCAAAGTGAGCAAGGGACCCACGTCTGGGCATACCCCCGCCAACTTAGGGCGACCAAAGCGATACAAAAGGGGATGATGGACGGAACGCTTGAGCCAATCAAACACTCACCCCCAGTCAACTGATCTGGGTTTAATCCATCATCATTCTTTAGCTCACTCCACCACCCCAGTTCAGACATGGCCATATGCAAATCAGTCTGACCCTGTGCCTCATGGGAACAGTCCAGCCCGAACTGCCAAGCCATGTCTTCCCTGGACCGGAAACAAGCATCCTAGGACCGGTTTCTGGCATTTCAGCCGTCATCAGCCAGGCTTGCTTGAATCCAGTGGCAAAGTGAGCAAGGGACCCACGTCTGGGCATACCCCCGCCAACTTAGGGCGACCAAAGCGATACAAAAGGGGATGATGGACGGTACTTTACCCAAGCACACCACAGGTAGTAATTCCCCATGGTGGAGACCCTCTCATACCCTTAGGGTGAGGGATTGCTTAGTGGACCATAAGACAGGGGGCAACCATGCTAGTGCAGGTGCTTCCTTATATGGCCACTTAGTCAATAAAGGCTCAACTGGCCAAGGTTAGCCTTATCTCCTTTCGTTTGGGGGGGGGTTATGTAGGAAGGTGGAATCTGACTATATGGTTGCCCCCACTTTTTTCCTGGTGTTTTGCTGGTTTATGACTTAGTTGGACTGGGATCCTGCTATTCATGGCCCCAGTCTATCTGCTTCCTCTCTAAAATGGTTTCCATGTGCCTTAGGCACATCTCTTATTGGAATCTGGAGTGCCCTTATAAGTCCCTAGTATATGGTATACTATGTACCCAGGGCATAGGTACCTCAGAGGCCTACCAGGGGCTGCAGCATGTATTGTGCCACCCCTGGAAGGCCATCCAAAATGACACCACAGGTCTGCTACTGCAGCCTGGGTAAGGTGGTGCATGCACCCCTTACAGTGGTATGGGCTACCTATATCACTACCATTGCACACACATATAAACCTATAAGTCACTCCTATGGCAGGCCTTACCAATCCTGAAGGCAGAGTGCTTGGTTTTTATGTGAGAGGGTGCCCCTGCATGAGCAGAGCCCCTCTGCAGCATTCAGAGTCCCTCCTCTGATGCTGTTTGTGGTACAGCCTGACCATATACTCTTAAGTGCATTATATCCTCGCAGTACAATGCTAACTTTGGACTGGCTGCACCAAAACATGTTGTGTTTTGTGTCAAACATCTTGGAATACTACCCCCGCCAATCCTGGCAGCGGGGGTAGCATTCCACCCTTCTAGAGGGAGAGACATGTACACACCGGGCTACCCGGTAACTTCTTTCCAGAGCCCTGTCATCACAAAATGGATGCCGCTGCCACAGACACGGGTCTGGCCTCCTGCTGCTGACTGAAACTCCGGCAGGGGAGGCCTGGACAATAGGTTTCCTGTCACAGAAAGGTGTAACCACCTCCCCAGACAGGATAGTGTGTATTGGGGCTGGGCGGGAGCACCCTCTGGTGCTTTGAAGTCCTGCACTGGGGGCACATTTGGTGTCCCTGTGCATATGCCAGTTCAAACCGGTTGCAGGGGCTACCTGCCCCTGCTCTGGTGCGAAACTGGACAAAGGGAATGGGTGTAACCACCCCTCTTCCCTGACCCTCCCATAGGTGGGTCCCCAGAGTATGTCCAACCCCCTAACTTAGTATAAGTATGGGACCCCAGTCCTTAGGACTTCAGATTACCCTGGACGACACTCTGACGCCGAATCCTGGACCTTCGATGCTCTACTTCAAGATTAGAGGACTGAAGAATCTCCCTTGGGGTCAAGGAGTGACTCCCCTGCTTGGCAGGCACCTAAGAAGCAATTGTCTGGTCTGCATCGCTGAAGCTCCCGCCGGATGCCGAAGTCTTTGCATCACCAGAGGTGGATTTCCAGACTTCGCCGAGGCTTCCCTGAGTCCCCTGCAAAGCTGAGGCCCGTAGCTGTCGTGGATAACGTGGAACTGTGACCCCTGGACACCAAGCACATTTGCAAGTGCATCCTCTTCCTGGTCTCCCACGAAGTTGTGCTTTGGGCTCCAAGTAGCCCCCTCCTCCAGCACCGATTGCACTGAAGATCACTGGCCTCCACTCCACGGGTGTCCTGCAAGCCAGCTCCAAGTGCGTCCACTCGAGGCTCCTTTGTGGTCGCTAGTCCGTTGGCTAGTGGGCCCTCCCAAAGGCAACTCTTCTTCTGCTTGGGCTTTCCTGGTTGCTCCAGAGGTGCCCTGACTTACCCTTGCTGGGTGAGTCGCCCAGACCTTGCTGCTCTGCAACATTGTCCTTTCTTTGTTTCTTCAAGACTTGCCGTTGCCAAGGCTTGTTGGGTCCAATCCGGTCGCCGACACCGCAGCAATTGACAGACATCGTGCTGCAGCTCGAATCCAGCTCCTGGTTGTCGTTGACGCCTCCTGGACCTCGTGGCTGAAGAGTCAAGATGACCATCAACCTACCTGAAGCACCCAACATCGGTGGGCATCTGCTCATCGCCTTCCTGGTCACTGGCTAGTGACCCAGACTCTGTCGCCTCTGCTTTCAGGTTCCTCACATCTTCGATCCACCTTTGGATCCACCCGAACACTTTCGACTTGGTCGCCAGCAGCACTTTGTAGCAGATCGCCATTGAAAACGACGACGAAACCCGACCCCGAAAGACACCTATGCACCCGGCTCCCCTGGGTGAGGTAACTCGAGTACTCTGGTGCTCCCGTGGGTATAGACTCTAGAACCACCTAGTTCTAAAAGGGTTTGCTCCAAGTCCTCCTCTAAGTGTCCTTTTTCTTTAAAACTCCAACCGCGACATTCCCCATAGAAGTCAACGGCGGCTCGCGGCTGTGTTCTCACACTGCACGCGTCCCCCGTGGGTCCCCTGTGTCACTACCTTGGGTGGTTCCTTGTGGTCCAAGCATTTCTACAGGCTCTAGGCCTTGTGTCTAGCTCAGTCGTGGTTCTTATACCACTTTATTGGTATATGGTTTGGTACGCCCCTAGGGCTCAAACGTGTATTTGTGATATTACTGTTGATAACTGACTTGTAACTTATGCACTTCGATTCGAACTCTAGCCTCATAAAGGGACTAGAGGGGTGTGTTTAAGACTAAATACATATATTTTATATATATACCTGGTGTGGTCCTCTTTCATTTGGTCACTCAAGAGATTATAGACTGGTAAAACAAGCTGCTTTACATTCCTTCCAGACTTAGCCTGAAGGCTGCTCTCCATAGCTACCACTAGGATAGCTTTCAATAAAGGTTGTCTTTAACCTATCTCCAATAAGGGGTTGTTTGGACTGGTGCAAGGTGCCCACTATAATTAGTGGACAGCATATACCAGTCCAACATCTCACAGGAGGGAGAACACGTGGAAATTATGCAGTATAGTACAGCTTTGCAATGAGGACAGGGGAAAGTGGAATGGAGAGAGGTGCCGGCAGGGAAGTGTGAGAGTGAGCCGGTTAAAGCAGGGAGAGAGGAAGAGCGGAGTAGGTGTTTTTAGCGAGATGGAGAGGGAGGGAAAATGAAGAGCTGTGAAAGCAAAGGGGGATATTCACAAGAACGTGCGATAAACATCGCCAAAATAGGCTAACGCAATTTTTCATATCGCCGTCTATCGTGGGAAAATAACTCTGTGTCAACGTCGTATTCCCAAAACGGCGGTAACATGCGATAGTTTCCCGAGACCGCCTCAAATGTCCGCGATACTACTACCGCGACGGCGATAAAAAAGGAAACCCGAACGTGAAAAAAGTTGCGATGGGCCCAACTGCGATAAACATCCAGCGAAAAGCAGCCCCAGGCCCGCAAGTCCCACAAGTAATGTGGGAACAATCACTATAAAAGCGGCAAAAATGAAATACAAATAAAACACAAACAACTGCGAAGCACCATGGAGGTAGCCGGAGCAAGCACAGAGGACAACCCGAACCCCACAAGCCCCACGGAGGACCAGCCTGGGACCTCGGGGTCAGGGAAGGGCAAGGAGAAGAAGAAGAGGAAGACGTGGTTCAATCCGCAGGAAAACAGGATCCTGATTACGGAGGTGACAGAACACCATCAACAACTGTTCGTCACCTCCACTGTGTCATTGGCAACAAAAAATGGAATATGTCAGTCCATCGTGGACAATGAGAATGCAGCCGGAGTGCTGAGGAGGACAATGGAAGCGGTCAAGAGGCGCTGGAATGATGTGAAGCGCAAAACTAAGCTGAAACTCGCCAACGACAGCAAAGCAGCAATGCAGACTGGGGGTGGGAGTCCTGTGCCACAGGAGGAGCTGGATGAGATGGAGGAAATGGTGTCCACAGTCATCAGTGAGGAGACGGTGGCAGGAGTCGGAGGACCAGACACTGCTCAACATGACCTGACACAACAGCAACAGGGTGAGTAACCACCAGGGACTGGGGGTCCGGGGGGAGATGGGCACAATGGCACACATGCACAAGTAAGTACAACACATCTGCGGACAAACCATGCCCAAGAGTCACAACTCCGACCAAGAGCCCAATTTACCCAAGTCTGCAACAGCTCAGCACTGTATAAGCACAGAAGTGAAAGGCACACCGCCTGAAAGGGATAAGGGCCAGCCAAATCAGAGCTGAAGGGGCAAATCACCCACAAAGCAGCACACACACATAACACTCAGAGCACCTCAACATTTACAACAAAGTGGACTAAACTGCAACACTTTCACAACAGAACAGAGGACACAACTGCTGCCGCTTGTGTGTAGAAAATGGCCATTCGCATTTGGCATAGCAGGAAACTGTGAGATGATAATGGACAAATACAACCTCACATCCATGATGGTGGCGAAATGTCAACTGTCCAGCATTAAATAGGCATCTCCACACAAACATTCACAATGTACATTGACATGCAGTCTGTTTGTAAACTTGGCCAATGCGTCAACACACATGTGAACACAATGTCAAAATGCATCTCCCCTTCACATTGCAGAGGGAGAATCATCACCTCCTGCAGAGCAGACCGTACTCCTCATCACCGATGATGAAGAGGATCTACACACCATCGACCCCGATGCCCTCCAACAGATCATGGACACCCTCAGCACCCCACCCCCAGGAGCAGGGCAGCCCAGCTGCATCGAGGCAAACCCACCCCCTGCACAGACCACACAGCAGGAAGCATCCACCACCACGGCCGTCTCCCAGGATCCCCACGAGCAACACATGGCATTCCAATGCTTTGTGTCGCAGGGCCAGAAGGGGATGGCAGAGCAGGTGCGGGTGGTGTTCGACCTCATGGCAGCCAAACTAGATGCCATACATGGGTGTCCAAGTCCAATCAGGGACCACCTACAGGCCCTAACGGACACCCACAGACTGCTCCATGGTCTCCAACAATCCATGGCTGACATCGCCGGAGTCATGACTCGTAGACAAGAACAACTGTCTAGTCAGAGTGGCTCCAGCGATCTCAGCCGTGAGTTGGCCAACATGGGGAGGAACATGGAGAACATGGAGCGGATGCAGGCGGGAAGAATGGCTGCCACGGCTGCACACCAGCGAGATGTAGCAGGGATCTACCATGCCCTGCAGATCCTCATCATGGCAGTGCTGCCACAAGGCCTGGCGCAGATGAATGCTGCTGCCACTACTCCCTCCACATCACCGCCCCCTGATGGGTCAGTGCCTCACAGTGCGGCTGACAATTCACCTCCGGCCCCTGATGTGTCACTGCCACACAGTGCCGCAGACAAAACACCACCACCCACATGTGAGGCACATCAAACATAGGAGGACGATGATGAGGATGAATCTGCCGTTGGGCTAAGTAGGAAGCGGTAGCATTCATCTCCGCCATATGGCCTCTTTCTGCTTGGTTCTGCCCTCTGCATCATGCCCAGGAATAACACCGTCCACTGTCCCCCTAACACTCTGAGACACCAACCTTGGCCCCCGACATGGACTGCTACATTTGTTTAGGCAACCAATGACACAGAAATCAGACTGCGGACTTAACTCCCTCTCCTACGATGTACTTTTCCCTCCCCAAAGGACCCTGGCTGGCCCTCCACGTGGCAACATTGTAAAGTAGCATGTGCATGGCCAGGTACTGGTCCACCTTCACCACTCCACCGAATGTGATTAAGACATTCAAATTCACACAGATGAGTCATGTCCATGATCAAGCAAGTATGAAAGTATGGATGTATGTAGGGGCAGTGATTCCAAACAATGGTGCTCCCTGGGAACATATTTCAATGCGCATGTATGTCTGTGACCCAGATAGGCAGTGAGATGACTGGGAATGTGTGAACTAGCTGTGGCCTCATTGCTCCAAAACAACAATCTTGCTATTTCCAAACTTAGCCCCACGTCAATGTATGAAATAGGGCTGTGTGTCACAAAGGCACAGTCAAAGTTATGTGGAAGCCACTGCTCGGAGCAATGATTGGTTTGAGTGTGGAGCGCTTGGACTCCTGGGATGGTCGGTGCGTAAGTGTGAAGGTCATACCATGCAAGTGAACTACGAGCAAGGACTCCTGTGTGTGGGGTGTGTATACGTTGGTCTCTGGTTAGCGCTGTGCGTAGTGTGGGAGCCGTCAGCAGCTGCTATGGTATCGCTCAGGGGGTGCCGGGTGCATGCATTCCCAAATTCGGAGGTGCAGATGTGCTACCGCCTTCTAGTTCAGACAGAGGGGCTGTCATCCACAATGTTAGTTTGTCATCTGCTTGCATTCTGGAAATGTGATGGGGATTGGGTGGGGGGGATGTCACTGCTTCGCCTTCCGGCATGGTTGAACACTTACCAGCCATGTACGTGCCCTCACGGTCAGTATTGCATGCTCTGATGTAGCAGTATTGTTTTGCTGCAGTCTGACAGTGATGGGTGCAGGTAGCTGTGAGGAGGCGGTTGACCACTCACCTTGCACCTATTAGCTGGCACTGATCACTACTCTTGATGGATGACGTCCGTGTACACATGTGACCTGTACATGGCACATTTGACCAGGGGACACCTTGGTGTGTTCCACACAGGGTGGACCTGCTGGCTTCTAGGCTGGTGTGCGTCTCCCAATGTTGCTGAGGTGTCCACTGTGCCCACATCCCCCTTACGGCCATGTTGTACATGTGGGACTCGACATACAGGGTGTATATTTGCATCAGGCAGGTACATCTCTGACCACAAATGGCACCCTGTTGTCTTTTCCTGAACACCAATGACGGCCTTCATGTCATGTTCATGTACACGTGGGACGCTGATGAGTGGCATGACGTACTACATGTGACACCCTGATATGGCATATCGAATACGTGATGCCCTAAACAGCCTCTCGGTACAGAGGTGACATACACACCAACTCTTCTTGCAACATATGTGAATGTTAGCACTCAATGTTGCACTTACACCCGTCAGAGAAATGTGCCAATGCAGAGGACTGACATGCACACGGGGTGTTGCTAAGATTTTATTTGCACATGCTGGTCATGTGGTCATCTTGTACTGTGCCATGATTGCTGTGGACAGTCACAATGTGACGTGCTCACGTGAAGAAATTGTTGATGATTGTGTTCCTTCGGGCTATTCCTGCTGCGGCTGCTGTGGGGTGTGGTCCACCTGCATCATCTTCCTCATCATCGTCCGGTGCTTCTGGGACTTGGATCCATGGGGCATTGCTGCGTACACATAGGTTGTGCAGTACACAACATGCAGTGATCATCTTGCACACTATTTCTGGACTGTAAAAGAGTCTTCCACCGGTGATGTCCACGCACCTGAAACATGATTTCAACACGCCAAACGTGCGTTCAACAATGCCCCTGGTGCGTTTGTGGGCCACATTGTACTGCCTCTGGGCCGGGGTGTTCGGGTCTCGGAGGGGTGTCATCATCCACGGGCAGAGTGCATATCCTTGATCACCTGTGAGAGGTAAGTGAGGTCAGTGTTAACTGTTGGTTCTGCATGCTGTGTTGGCAGACATACAAGTTTCGTGGTGTGTGATTTGTGCGACCTTGGGATTCATGTTAGCCATGTATTGCTGCTGGCAAATGTGGTAGTACAATGTGTATTACGTAGCCTCACAGCTGCTCCTCCCTCCCACCGAGCCAATTTACTTGTGTGTGCTGCGCGGTTGCATCACTTGCACTCCTACGGCACACATTGTCATGCCTATCTGCGCATGTCCGCAGGACTGACAGCAAGACTGTAATGTTGGCCGTTGAAGGTGGGCGGCCACGTGTCTGTAGGCCTATGGTAAGGATAGGCCGGACACAGATGTGGAGTTCTGGCCTGGCTGAACTCGAGCTGATATTGAGGCTAGGCCTTCGGTTCAGGCTGCGGCAATGTAGATACACACACAACAGTTGGCATATATGAGCCGAGACCCCGAGCGGTCTCGCGCTCCTTTATTAATCCATTCGGGCGAGGCCGCCCTCCTGGTGCATGCTACATTGCAACATTGTCGATTACAGGCAGGGTGGTGCAGACACTATTACGGAGACACACGCCATAGTCACTTTTGTGGCCAGGCCGGAACTGGACCACGCCCAGAGCCCCGGGCCATTTCTCCGCACTCCTCACACGCGTGCGCTGCCGCCGCAGTGCTGGGATGTCGTGCGCTTTGTTGTACGTCTACAGACGATCTACCCAGGCTTACCGGCGGCCTGCCTGGGACGGGGGGTGCCCCCGTTACTGTGAAGGGCTCCAGTGGCGTTACCGAGGACATGCTGTTGGCTACTGGAGGCAGACTTGTGGGGTAGCCCTCGGGACAATGACTTGCGGTGCACTGAGTTCAGCCCACGGGAAGAGCTGAGCGGGTGTGCAGCCTGCGCTGATGCAGCAGGCCTGATGGCTGGACGGTGACTTGTGGTGCACTGAGTTAGAGGCCCTGCATCCGGCACGGGCCAACCGCCATGTGGCGATGACTTGCGGTGTACTGAGTTCGGCCCACCGGAAGAGCTGAGCGGGTGTGCATCATGCTATAATGCTGGAGGCTGGACGGTGACCTGTGGTGCACTGAGTTCCGCCCACCGGAAGAGCTGAGCGGGTGTGCAGCCTGCGATGATGCAGCAGGCCTGGAGGGGCGGACTGGAAAGGATGTGTCTGTTACTTGCTGTACCGCAGTGTGGTCAGAAGGCAGCAGTAGTCAACTTGCAACTCCGCGGTGCGGTGCCGCTGGGGGCCTGTTGCGCAGAAGCCAGCGATCGGCTGAGGAGGCTGCCAAGCTGGCGGAGCCCGGCCTTGGAGATTGCACCGGCACGTGGTGGGCCCTCTTGGGGAGACTCCGCTGGCAGCAGGTGAGCAGTGAGGCCTGGGTGCGCAGGGGCGGGCATTCACTGCTGGGCTGGGTTGCGGCAGGCGCACAGGATCATGCAGGCACTACCGGTCACGACGGCGGCCTCGTGGCAGGGTGAGGGACGCCACCCTGGCAGACACGCCACTGCAGGTGATGACGAGATGTGCGCCGGGTGGTGTGGGACATAGCCACCTCGTCACTGGTGTGATTTTTCCCATTGTAGGTGGTCGGCCACGTGTGTGTAGGCCTATGGCCAGGATATGGCGGACACAGAGCCACACGCAGTAGTTACTTCGGTGGCCGTCCTGGTAGTGAACCACTCCCTGAGCCCCGCCCTATGTAGTCACTCTCCTATGCTGGACTGGCGTGCGCCGGCCCTGCCCACTTCGCTTACGCTTACAGGGGAGCCGACATGGCTACTTGTCCAAGGTGTTCCCCACTGCCTGTGATGACATGGTTGCGTCCACTGTCCACGACACTACAGACTCCAGCAGTATGTGTCCACATGGACATGTCTGTGCTCTGCATACTCAAGACTGTCCAGCACATCACCGCCACACTTGGCATTGTGTACATTGTTATTCATAGGTCCATTGCCTCCTTTGCACAATCATGGTTCCCACCTCTCCCCACATTCTGCAAATGTGTGGCAGAGGGGCTATGTCTTAGTGTATGGTTTGTCCACATTTCTGGCCCCTCTTACCACGGTTACTTGTGTTGTCATGTCTGGCAGGTGTGCATGTTGGTTGGCATGTTGAATGTGATTTTGTTACATGTCCATTCCCACAGTTGTGCGTTGTGTGATTGTGGAATTGAGGTGTGTGGTGTGTTCCGTTGGTACTTACCAATGAGCAGTCCATTTCCATAGGTGCCAGCCTGGAAGCGCTGGTTGATGATGGACTGTCGGAAGATGTATGAATCATGCACACTGCCTGGGAAGTTGACGACGACATTGGTGAACAGTCCCCGGTGGTCCACTATTGCCTGCACATTGATGGAATGCGTGTGCTTCCTGTTGCGGTAATTGTGTGCAGTGTCGGCAGGGGGCACAAGTAGGACATGTGTGCAGTCAATTGCCCCCAACACGTGCGGGAAGCCAGCTATGGCGTAGAAGCCTTGCTTGGTCTCCAGTTGTTCCTGCGCAGTGTGGGGGAAGTGAAGGTGCTGGGGTATGAAACTGATGATGGCATCCAGGACAGGTGTGATGGCCTTTGATAGGGCTGGCTGTGAGACTCCTCCGACTCTGGCACTTGTTGGTTGGAAGGTACCAGAGGCCAACAGGTGCAGCACTGCCAGCAGCTTTGTCTGCGGAGGGATGTTGGTTGTCCGCTGTGTTGGTACCGTCAGCCTGTGGGCAATGTGGGTCAGGATGCGGAGGATGGTTGTCCTTTTGAGCCTGTAGTGGGCAATGACATCCTCTGGCGTTAAGTCTGTGAGGCTGATGCATTTTCGGAAGGTCCGCTGTCTTGTTCTGCGCTGCCTCAGTGGTGGTGGTCTTGGGGGTGGGGGTGGTCCTGGGGGTGGTGGTGGTGGGTGTTGTGGCCCTCTTGGGTCTCCAAGCTGCATGATTAGTAGCTCCATGGCATCTGTTGGTCTTCAGATGTGGCTCTGGCCTGGGCTCCCTTTGTACTGCAGGTTTTCGTCCTACTTAAGACCAGTAAGAAGCAGGTGTTAAGTCCCTGCTGCTAACGTGCCTTATCGCCTGTTTTTGTCCGGCATCGCAGATCTGGCTGGTCTTTGTGAATATCGCGAAGTGGTGTTTTCGTGTGTTTTTGCACGGGAACGCCTACTCTGCATATCATTAGCGTTAATTGTCGCTCTCATCCGTGGCGATGTATTTTGCGGCAGCTATCGCAGGAAAACTGGCGATGTCGGTAGTTTGCACCAGCTTGTGAATAGGGCGATAAGTCTATCCCCACTTTTGCGGCGCTAAAGTGCCGATAAATCGGCGATGACTCCTTGAGAATATGCCCCAAAGAAAGATGTAGTGGTGAGAAAAGGAAGGGTGCAAAAGAGGAAGGTATTTCAACGAGTTGGTGATAGCAGAGAAAAGGCGGGGAGAATGGATAAAGGGAGAGGAGGAGTAAAAGAGGTGAAGCTGGTGAAAGATAAGGAGGGAGAAGGGTGTATGCTCAGAGCTTTATCTTAATGTGTGCTATTAAACGCTGCAGTGTGGTACGTCTTGATGGGCAGTGCTTACGGGAGCACACTAACACCCAAACACATGGCATGTGACTCGTGTCGGTATGTACAGATTTCTATCTGATTTTCGTAGTGTTTAGCAGAATTGGGGCCCCATAGGTCATTTAAGGTAGACCTGGGGTGTGCTATCAGATTTGAACGCAATGTGCAAATAGTGGTTTTAGAGGCAGCTTCCTGCTAGAGTGACGCCGTTTCACTGCAGGATGGCACCCTCTTCACCATCAGCTGCTATACAGATAAAGATTGTTGGCAAACCTGTAGGACGCCTGCTACTTTGCAGCTTCTCCCAGTTACCATTGTTGAGGAATCGCAGGCACTTAAAATTGGTTACAAGATGACTCCGTGTTACAAAGGAACAGGGAGACAGATCGGGTTTTTCTTTTCACATAATAATGCATTCTGGTATTGTCGTCTTTGTTCACGTCACTTGTTCAGTTTACAGCATCGCATCCCTGATGACAGACTCACATAGTAACAGTACAAACAAGTCATGCAGGCGCCTGCTGAAATATTAAGCATGGCGCCCGTGTTGCTACTAATGCTGAAAGTTCAGCGCACGAGGGGGGGGGGCGCATATTGTTAATAGCGCAATCTTTCATTCTCTCCCCTCTTGTTCAGAACATTTACACAATCGCAACAATTATGCCATTTAATCGCAGCAAATTATAAGGTAAGAAATAAAGCGCCAGGATCGGTGAACTTTGCCTAATCAATACTTAAAGATGATACATTTATTAAATAGGGCACTGTAAAATATTGCTATCAGCCAGGCCACAATAAATATGGAATCTAGTAACGCATAAATACGCTGTGGAAGAAAAGCGGGTTGTTTATTACAATTTACACTATTTATCTGGGTGAACAAGTATTATTGTATTGATAAGGACAATATACAGTAATATTATTATTTACACGGAAGAGGTAATCGTTGCATGTACTTCTGTTTGTTATTCGTTCGTCTCCAGCCCAGCCGCCAAACAGAAGCAAAGAAAAACAAACAAAGTAATTCTTTATTATTCTTATCACGACACATAACTAAGCGCACCGAAGGACCCCGGTGCCACGTGGCGCAGCGGTTAGTCGCATAAAGTAAACAAACAGTCAATAAACTGCCAGACAGTAATTGAGGCGTATTTCGCTTTTAATTGTATTCTATAGTGGCCGTAGCAAAAATGGCTTTCTTTCTACCTGTCTTGGCATACGAAATCAATCGATCTGGCAGCTACATTAGGTGTAAGGACATGCTCAAACTTAAACCTCTGACAATAATTTATTTTATTAAATGTTTTTGGGCTATAAGGGGCATATTAACAACGGCCAGCGATAATTATCGCTGGCCGTGCTTAGCGATAATTATATTATCGCTGGCTATCTCTGGCATTTATCGCCCTGGAAGCGCGTTATTAACAACGCGTTACTCCAGGGCGATAAAAATTCCAGAGATAGCGATGTTATCGCACTTTTGCAGGGAACATCGCTGGTTTTCCAGCGATGTTCCCTGCAAAGGCGATAACTTGCTGATACGACCCACAGGGTCGTATCAGCAGAATCCACCTCCTATGGCTAACATAGGTAAGTCGGGATTATAGCAGATGTTAGATTTTGGCGAAAACGGCCGTTTCGCCAAAATCTAACGTCTGCTATAATCCTGTGGGCTGCCTTGTAAATATCGCGATGTGCACATCGGCGATATTTACAACGTAGCCCATCTGGGGTACGCCCAGTAACGCCCACTTTGCATCTCATTAGAGATGCAAGGATGGCGTTGGGGAAAGGGCGATAGTGCAGGGATTCACGCGAAAGCGTGACCTTGCTGATTAGGCGATAGAATTATCGCCGCTTTCCGTCCGAAAACGGACGCTAAAGCGGCGATAATTGACTATCGCCTGGTTGTTAATATGCCCCTAAGTTGTTTGGACTCTGTATAGCGCCCTGTCTGCCTCTGGCCTGCTAGTGCTACCGGCTGGACGCTGTGACTTTCCATTGTATCGCATACCGGAGAAATATCTTGGTGAGGGAGCACCAGTAGACCGACGCTGTTGTGTTTGTATACTTGTCTGTGCGTGACAATAAACTGTAGCCCGGCATGAGTTGAAATGCTCTGAAAGTGAACACTCCAGGAGACAGTGTGGTCAAGCAATGTCGACACACGTCTGATAGGTTCTGCGGGTGTTAACCCGTCTCTATTCCATGAAGGAGAGCTATGTTGTGCCCGAAATGTTCTAAAATATTCGCTCCAGCCACCTTCAGACACTCTCGTTGCGGTGTGAGTTAGTGGCTGCCAGCAGTGCTCCCACACCTGCCAATCCAACTCTCTGACCACCCACCCCACCCACCGCCCCCTTCAGCCCAGGGCACCCATAGATCCCCTATCTACCAAACAACAATAGGGCACTCCCTTTCTAATCCTAAATTGGGGGTCTTGGAACAGGAGCTGAGTCCGGACGTAGGTAGGTGTGCAAGTGACCCGAGGACACAGATCCCACACGCGCGCACTATGGACCTGAGCCATGGACAGCTGCTGCATGCACGGGACACTCCCATCACATGGGGTCTGCGCTGCTCACATCTGCTGCCAAACACGTGTCTTCTATAACTTGTGTACAGGACGGCCCGTAAAACACACACTCTGGTGCACCCATAGGGGGAGCCTGTAAGTCACAACTGCCACCCACGGGGTCGGAGCTGATCACATCTATCCCACATACACAGTGCCCCCAAGGTTTAACTGCACGAGTACACGACGGGCCTGTCAAACACACACTCTCCTGCAGCCCTAGGGGGAGTGTGCAAGAGTCACAACTGCCACCCACAGGTCTGCACTGCTCACATCTACCACTAAACACACGGCTTCTGCGACTTCTTTACTGCACGGAGGACCTCTATGGGGCACACTTGTGCACCCTGATGGGGTGCATGCAGGAGTCACCACTGCCACCCACGGGGTCTGCGCTGCTCACATTCACCATGCAAATACAAGGCTTCCGCAACTTATTTACTGCACAGAGGGCCTGTACGGGGCACTGGGGTGTGCTATCAGATTTGAACGCAATGTGCAAATAATGGTTTTAGAGGCAGCTTCCTGCTAGATTGATGCAGTTTCACAGCAGGACGCAATGAGGAGCAAGCTGAAATGCTGGCCATAAAAAAAAAAAGAACAGAAGGGGCGCGGCCGCTAAAATTAAAGCGTGCAGTGCCTGTTAATAAATAAATACATAAAAATTAAAAGGACAAAATTGCAAGAAAAATAAAGGCGCGCGACGGCAATATGGAGCAAGCTGTGGCGCTGCCTACCAAAAAAAAAAAACTAACGGAAAGGGCGGGACCGCTAATGTTAAAGCGTGCCGTGCTTGTACAAAAGAAAAAAAGAAAAATGAAGTACAGGCACCCTGTAACAACAAAGTAAAGGGGCCAGTAGCCATGGGAGGATACCAATGACGCCATGTCCGTACTAAGGCGGGACTAACAAGCCTATTATGGAATCACATGCCAGCATTTACGAAGAACAAAGATAGAAGCCAATGAAAAATATGGGCGGAGAGTGGGGGGCAGCTTGTTTCCCATACTCTACTACCACAGTCTCGCAGAGCGAGCAGCGCATGAGCGCTGCCGCTAAAGCTCGACCTAAAAATGAAATCAAGTTGATCAACATACAAAAAACATAACAGCGCTACCTGTAAAGCTCAGGGTGTTTAAATCTTTCTTAAGTGCTTGCGAAAAGATGAAGTTTGACTGTACACTCCTGTTCACATCATTTGAGAGTTGCCAAAGCGAACATGAAAAGGAACTGACTTCCAGGGAATACAGGAGTAGAGAGGAAAACAGAACACAAATCAACAATCAACACGCTAAGCATGATATACAATGATACCTGGGTTTGGCACAATGGGAAAATGCAACAGGATTAATGCCATGCAAATATTACAAAAATCAATCTGTTTTTTTTCCTGGTTTACTAATGGTAGAATGGAGATACAGATGCTAGCACTGGTGATCAAAACCTTTCGCGTAAAAAATAGAAGCAACAACTGGGTGGATTACTGCTTCAGGTCCTAAAGGGTATTGTGTTATGTGAGAAAGATTCGTCATTGGGTTAAATCTGGTCTTGACAGGGTCTACAGCCAAAATACAGCTTAGCATCGCTAGCATGGTGAGACCACAAAGATGAAGGTGCTAAAATATTAGGCATATTTGGAAAGGAAGCCATTTACATCAATGTTACACCAGAATATTATTCATTTTCAAACAACACGGATACAAATATTTACATTTCAATTCGAGCATGCAAATCAATCCATCATTAGTGAAATACACGGTACAGTCAGTTTATAAAGAAGGTCCCTCCCCAGCAGGTTCACAAGATAGGTGAGGCTTAAAAGGAAAGCTTATCGGTCTGTGATCTGACTCAAAGAGATAGACACAGGATTAGAACTGGATTGAGGAACTTGAGTGTTTGAAATGCCAAATGCATAAATCAATTTGCCTGAGAAAGGAAGAGAGGGTGTAGACAAAAAAACCTTTTTAGGGGTTCACTGATGCACCTGGTCCTTAAACCAACAATGAAGAGATTGGCACGGAAGCTGGAATATCAAAATAACAAGTTTATTAACCTCACATGAGGGAGACTGCGTCAATACAGTACCCTCAGGCCACTGTATGAGACAGTCTATGGAGTCCAGACTCCCTGGGTCTTTTATACCCAGTTTTTAGCTGAGTTAGCATGTAGACTCAAAAAGAGGCGGTACAAGTATACACATCAATAGCTAGTTACATATAAGGATACATAAGAATTGCTTAGTCAACAGAATGGGAGGAGTAACAGAGTTGCTGACATCAGTTAAAATAGCTTGACAGTTACTCTAAGAGCAGGTGCATTCTAACAGCTAGGCCTTTCTGAGCATGTGCAGTGCTCTGGCTCAGTACTGAAGGAGTTAATTATAGTTCCTGACTCAAGTGAAATACAAGAGCAGGCAACAGTGAAGAGGAGAAAGCACATGGCGAGCACATGGCTAACTAAAATGGCTGCCAAAAACAAAATGGCTTCAGCTGATGCTAACAGCGATTTCAGCTGATTTCTACAGATGGCCGTTTTAGCATTAGCTGAAGACATCCGCTATGAATTAATAGAAGCATGGAAGTTATCCTGCACCTTTATCCTCATAAATCCATTAATATCCTGATCCATTGCTAAATGGGCATTTACATTTTGAACATTGTTTAACTGGTGAGATACAAGTAGAAATACATGGAGAACAGAGTATTGGGTCATAATGAACACACAGATAGCAGGAGAAAATAATGGCTATTATTACAAACAGAACTATCAATTTTTCCAACCCCAAGCAGAAAGTAAATCCCAAAACCATCCAGTCCAATTCTAAGTTTCAGGGCTCCTATGTATTTCAGTGACCATCTATTTCAGCTTCAGAATAGCCAACAGCACATATCTAATATAATATCTTAAATAAAAAACATTTTTTTTAATAGACCTTTCCAGTGTTCTTTTTATGAGGGCTAGAGTACCAATTGATATGCTCAGGAGGAGGGCAGAGTAGTATTTATCAACTGTTCAAAAAAATGTTTCTCTTGCAGAATAAACATTCCTAATGCAAATATTAAAGCAACTAGACATATTGTCACAAAAATAATCTTCGTGTTGTGGGACCAGGAGGACCAAACGGGGCCATGGGAATTAGGACGAGGAGCCGCAAAGGGCTGCTCCTCCTCAAAAATGGGACGACCAAAGGGATACATTGCTAAAAAGTACTTAAAAGAATAGAAGCCGCTGTGCAACCAGCCAGAGGGGAGTCTTCTCCCTGTGTCCATCTGAGCCTCACAGGCAGGCTCCTATTGTTCATTCTTTTCCAACGGTGGAGCTGCACAACTTGCAACTCAAGAAAACCATCACGGCCCAGTTTTAAGGGAAAAAGTTTCTTCTTTCAGGATAGGGCAATCACCCTCCGGGGCAAATGCCCTCAACGATCCTGTCCAGTGTCTCAAGCAGTGCATCAGTATTCTTCACTTTAATCTAACAGGCACCAAAGGCACAGCACCTGTACCCTGAACTCAAGTCCTTCCCTAACTCCTGTGTTGCTCCGCTGGCGCACTGCTCTTTTGTCGGGGCCAAAGATTGTACCCAGTATGCCCAGGCATCCCTTGATCAACAAACAAAGGTGCAGACTTGCATTCACTTGGGGACCAGGACTCAAAGGCCTGATGCTGGGATATCTGAAGCAACCCTTGTTTCAAAGGGGGTCACCTCAAGCAAAAGCCTCCTTGCCGTCCTTGTAGGTCTGTGACTCTCTCAGCTGGGCATCAAAAACTGGATCCACGCAAAGAATTCTCCATCCTGATTTGTGACCCCGTCTTTCGTCCAAGACAGTAGCAGGGGTACACACACTTCATGTCCCAGTGCTTCCGGCCTTCTACCTTCACCGAGGTCCTAGTTGCCAGCAATGCCTGTGCTGGTTCCCTTTACCTTGACTCCAAGCTGGATCAGCGCTAACTCCCCAGGCTGAATCTGATGTCCGGGCCCCTCTGGCAATGGTTGTAGGGCAGCAGATATCTATTGATGGACAGAACAAAAAATCTTTAGACAAGGCATACAAATAATCTATCAACAGAGAGGATAGTCTATTTCCAAATACCTTCTTTTTTTTTTTAGCTTGGGACGCCCCATACATTAGCAAGGCACCCAAGAACCACTTCATCTATCTGAGAGTAAAAAAACCCTGGACCTATTAGCGAGTACAAAAGGAACTTTTTGGTGAACTGACAAGAGTAAACGTTACACTATTTGAAGCAGCCAAGGAAGTCTATGTTTATTTACTAAATTCTGAGGGAAAAATACAGACATACTCTAATTCCTTACATTTGTGTATTCCTATATTATTCATCTGAAGAACCTCAAGAAAGGGAATTTTTAGAACAAGCATTCTTTTGTGCTTCTTGTCTTAACAAGCTTGTGTTTCATAAGTTATAACCTTTCACTACTTGTACAGGACTGCAGACACTTCTAAAATGATTTTTCTTACGTAAAAACACCTACATTTTACGCTTAGGACCATGCTCTCATGTTATAGGTGCGGTGGGAAAATCTAAAACTGCTAATGTAATAGGGATCCTTATTACATAAATAACTAGAGCATGAGAAGAATATAAACAATAATGAGAATTTTAGAACAAAAACTACCCACATATAGTTCCCCTTTAAAGGTCAAATAAGGGAACATCAATCTAGACTACTCATCCGTTCATAATTTCATCAGACAGGATGGGCAGCAACATGGCGTATTTTTTTATTCATTTTATTAATCTTAACAATTTTAAAACAGTATTACTGAATAGTCAATTAAACATCTCATGGCCGTTCCTAGACAACTTAGACAGGCTCAAGAGAGAGTGAGAAAAAGAAAGAGAGAGAGAGAGAGCACATAAAAAATGACAATGTATTACTTAATTGTAGTTACCCTTAATTTGCCCAGGAGCTAATCTCCCTAATCTCCTCCCCTCATTCGACAGTAGGTAACCTGAAACAGGTGACCTTCTGTCGACAATAGTTACTCCCATTTTTGGCAGCTGGGCACAAACAAACTTGTAGGAGGTAAATAGCACATTGAGCTAGCTAGAAAACATTAATAACCAACTACCAATTCTTTTAGCAATTGTACTAGTGTAACATGAGGGCGCATGAATGCAAACTGAATTTCATTGCCTCCTTATTGGAGCCCTTGCACAGTAATCTTTAAACTAAAAGCATTATTTCTATATACATGGCAGAGCTATGCTCTACACAGGGCCCACATACGTTACTGCCTTTCCTTCACTTCTTATGACTGCGCAAAACCTGCCTGGTTTTTTGCCAAAAATAATAAGCAAAGCTTCTCTTTCTCTTTGCGCTGTCATCCCTTCCTTCAGAATCTTTTCCGAGGTCGAAGTGCCAAAGCAAACCTATTAGAAAAACCCCTCCTATGTGGGCATTTTGCTGGTCTGCTAAATACAGAACTCGACCTCTGCCCCTTAAACCTGCTGTCCCATTTCTGTGCAAGGCTATTTCCATGCGGTTTTCCAATTCAAAGTAACTCTGTAAAAGCACAGTTAAAAAGTAATCCTGTTCCGTACCTGTATGCTAATAAGTTTGAAGGTAGGATCTAACTTCTGCTGTTGTTTTGTATACTTATTTTTGTTCGTGTGCAGTGTGTGATGTGCTTTCTAGCAGTTTAGAGGCCAGCTGCTTGCTCTGCAGTTGCATGTGTGTACTGCTAAAACCTGAGATCAGTTTGAAAACAGCCCGGGGTGCCAGGACTGCTTTTAAAAAGTAAATTGTGCCCAAACTCGACTTTGGTGGTAGGGGCACTTAAAAATGAATAACCTACAATGTTTTGGCATATTAGGGACCCCCAGGGTCTCCCCTAGATATCTCAGGGGCGGGGGGTCAGAAATGTGTAAGGTACACCCTTATAAAATAAGTTTTTATATGCCTGGGTAAAGTGAAATTTCACATTTCTCTCCCCATATTGTGGTAAAGTGCTGCTCAAATTCAACTTTGATGCTAGGAGCTTATATATTTGTCACAGTAGGATTATTAGACATTATAAAGATCATAAAAAAGAAAAACGATTTGAGTGCAATTATTATTAATAAAAAAAATGTTATGTAGTCCTTTTTTTTTTTAATAATGATCACTTACTCTTTTAATGTTTCCACATATGAAAAGCAAGCCTCATTCCTTTCCTTTTGCCTTTAAATGCATGTATTTATAACACTAAGCACAGAAGCTGTAGTGAAACAAAAAATAGTTTGTGTCACTTTTTAAAGGGCAGTAATTATTTACCATCAGAACCATAGATATGCTTATTTAGAAAAGCAACAAGAAAGAAAATCCCTGCTTTTAATCCTTTCTATTTTATCCAAAATAATGAAGCTGTATTTGTAACTTTTAAAATCAGTAGTCTTTAACGCACGTGCTTGATCTGTAGCTTGTGGCCGGGCATAGACATGTGTTGTCTACTCAGCTGGGCTTTTACGACCAGCAAGCCTCAATTTCCATGCCTTTTTCAGGAGAAAAACCCTTTGCTGTATTGTAATGTCCTGAAAAAGTTGGATCGCCGTCTGTTTTGACAGACAGCTTCCTCTCAGTCAGACAGCGGTAAACAACTCTTTAAAAGCTCTTTTTCTGGTGCTAGAAATTTGAGCACGGTGCAGTCTATTTAAAACACAGGCATTCCAAGCCAGCACAAATCTATCGTCTTGTAATGTGAAAAAAAGGCGCTTTTATTTCAGCAGCAACCAATTTACTCAGATGATGTGAATGCCTTTTAATATTAATATGTAAGGATAATGCTGTAACATTTGGTATTCAGTCCTAGTTATGCAAAGCACACAAATTCGTTTTTTCTTTCTTTCTATGAGGCCTATTTTTTCCTATTGAGTGTTAATTCTAATTTCTCTTTACCATTGTGGCAAAATTCACACATCTATACTTTGTTACTGTTTTACTTCTAATGGTAGCGTGCAGCTATTTAGCATATGTTACATAATTAATTCCTTGAATTCTAAAATGTAATTCTTTCAATGACATTTGCATAACAGAATGACGACAAAAAAACAAATTGAGCTCATTCCAGACATTTTCAAGAAGGGGGCCACACACTCAGAGCACACAACACTGCTTGCTAAGGCAAGCCATTCTCACACAAAAAACATATTCACTACTTAGTGAAACAAGTACTTTCAAGCATCACCACCGGTGTCAATCCACAACCACATAGACACTCAAAAAAAAACAATGGACCCACAAATCAACACTTAGGACAAAGCAAGAGACAGCCTACAGACTGTACTCAAACCAAACCATTTGTAAATACCAATTGTAAGTAATATTTACAAACGAAAGGACTCTCAAAAAAAGGTACAGAGATTACACCAAGACAAATAGACAGCCAAAAGACTGCCATGTTAAAAAAAAACAGGCTCGCGCCTCAAACCTTTTCCAATAATATACCAAATTACCAGTTGGGCTGGCAGAACACTCAAAAGCGCTCCGTATCACCACTTATGAATTTTACTAAGTGCACAGATCAGGATCCTTTTTTATATATATATTTGTGTCCCATAGTGTACTAGTCATCATGGAAGAAATACCATTTTTAATATACCTAAACCCATTCAGGTATCCCCTCTTAGGGGAGTCAGCTGAGTACTTCCTAAATCCATATTGGTACCTCCAAGACAGCAACACTTTCTACGAAGTGTGCTAGGAGCAGGCATGCCAAAAATATTATAGCATATATAATATTATATCCAAATGACACTTAACACAATTTGTGCCATTCAAGACTTCAAAAATTATAGAAAAATCGCCTCATTACCTGCCTTCATTTGCTGCAGCAAACAAACAAACAAACCAAAAATCTTGGCCAAGCTAATCCAAACAAAAGTGTTGCTACAGCAACCTTACCAAACCAAAGGCTCCAACCTCCACCTGCCAAGTTCTGAGTGACCTAACGGTCGTTTTAAAATACTCACACCAAAGAAGATCTCAGTCCGGAGCGGCCAACACCTGGAGGGTCAGATCGGGAAAACCGGAAAACACGTTGGTCTGCAAAGACAAAGGGCTTCCTCGTGCAGGGTACCTCCTCAGTAGATTCCTGCCTTCCATCAAGACCACTCCCTTGGATAACCGCGTCTCCGATGAGGTCCACGTTCGGGCGCCAATTTGTAGAAAAAAAAACCTTTTTAGGGTTTCACTGATGCACCTGGTCCTTAAACCAACAAAGAAGAGATTGGCACGGAAGCTGGAATATCAAAATAACAAGTTTATTAACCTCACATGAGGGAGACTGCGTCAATACAGTACCCTCAGGCCACTGTATCAGACAGTCTATGGAGTACAGACACCCTGGGTCTTTTATGCCCAGTTTATAGCTGAGTTAGCATGTAGACTCAAAAAGAGGCGGTACAAGTATACACATGAATAGCTAGTTACATATAAGGATACATAAGAATTGCTTAGTCAACAGAATGGGAGGAGTAACAGAGTTGCTAACATCAGTTAAAATAGCCTGACAGTTACTCTAAGAGCAGGTGCATTCTAACAGCTAGGCCTTTCTGAGCATGTGCAGTGCTCTGGCTCAGTACTGAAGGAGTTAATTATAGTTCCTGACTCAAGTGAAATACAAGAGCAGGCAACAGTGAAGAGGGAGAAAGCACATGGCGAGCACATGGCTAACTAAAATGGCTGCCAAAAACAAAATGGCTTCAGCTGATGCTAACAGCGATTTCAGCTGATTTCTACAAGGGAAACTGAGGTTTCCAAAGCATATTGCCTAGCATCATTATAAATATGACAAGCGTTGGCTTTTCATTTGATGACACATTGCATATATGGCCCTTTCTAGTCTATGAGGATCCAAGTAGATACAGATCAGACGCCCCCCACCCCCGGCAGTCCTAAAATGGTAGATGCCTATTCCGAGGCGGAGTAGGAGGGAAATCAGGTTGTTTGCACAGACCACAGGAGTCCTGGTGTAGATTTAGTCAATCTTGTTTCCAATATCCCAGCTATCAACAATAGAATCAGGAGGATTTACCAGCAGAATAAACTCTCCCTTTCATCACCCATGGACTCACCTCGCCCTCTTGCTGCATTGTTCATCCTGCAAAAAAAAAACAGATGATGGATGGAATGCTGAACAATGTCAAACACTCACTCCTAGTCAGATATCTGGACCTAAATCCTTCGTTTTTTTGCTCACCACACCATTCCTGTTTGGACCCAGCCATATGCAAATCAGGCTTGGCCCTGCTCCCCATGGGAGCAGTCCAGCCCAAAGTGCGAGGCCAGGTCCTCATCTGACCAGAAACAAGCATGCTGCGACCAGTTTTGGGGTATCACCCCTCATCAGCCAGGATACCTTCACTTACTGTGCCACTGTAACCAAGCTATACCTGGCTGAAGAGCCTTAACTATGGCAAAACTGGTCCTAGGTTGCTTGTGTTCCGGTTCAGGGAGGTCCTGGGAGTTCAAGCTGGACTGTTCCCATGAGGAGCAGGGTAAAGACTGATTTGCATGTGGCTGGTACAAACCGAAGTCGCATGGTGGGCAAAAAGGAATGGATTAGGATGCTGCCCCAAGCGATCACCAGTGGCTGAGATTAATTCAAGCACTCCATCCATCACCTTGTTGTTTTTGAATTTGCTGACCTAAGTGCACCGGGTATGCCCTGACATGGGCCCCGGGCTCACTGTGCCACTTTCACCAAGCTATACCTGGCTGAAGAGCCCTAACTAGGGCAAAACTGTTCCTATGTTGCTTGTGTTCCGGTTCAGGGGGGATCTGGCCTGGCAGTTCGAGGCTGGACTTTTCCCATGAGGAGCAGGATAAAGACTGATTTGCATGTGGCTGGGTACAAACTGAGGTGGCATGGTGGGCATAAAACAATGGATTGGGATGCAGCCTGAAGCGATCACCAGTGGCTGAGAATAATTCAAGCATTCCATCCATCATGTTGTTGTTTTTGCATTTGCCGCCCTAAGAGTGCAGGGTATCCCCAGACGAGGGTCCCAGGCTCGCTGTGCCCATGGAACCAAGCTATACCTGGCTGAAGAGTCCTAACTAGGGCAAACCTATTCCTAGGTTGCTTGTGTTCCTGTTCAGGGAGGGCCTTGCCTGGCATTTCGGACTGGACTATTCCCATGAGGAGCAGGGTCAAGACTGATTTGCATATGGCTGGGTCCAAACTGAGATGGCATGGTTGGCAAAAAATGAGGGATTGGGATGCGACCCTGAGCGATCACCAGTGGCTGCGATTAATTCAAGCATTCCATCCATCACCTTGTTTTTGCTAACCCTGGGCGTAGTGTACTTTGCACTACGCGCGCTACGCGAACTGCGTAGTGCGGTAGGAAATGCTGTTCGCAATGATTGCACAGTGCCGGATGCTTGTCCGCACTGTGCAATCATTGCGAACGGCATCATGCACAGTGCAAGCGGTCGTTTTCTGCCGCTCGAGTAGATTTGTACTCGAGCGGCAGCTTTCTCAACGTGGACTGGTAGTTTCTCATCACGAGCGGTCGCGAGCATACGCGACCGCTCGCAATGAGAAACCTGACCTCCCCGCGTTGAGAATCTCGCCGGGAGGTTAATTTTCCACGCTCGCGATCGGCAACTTGATGTTGCCGATCGCGAACGAGGAAAAAGTCTTGCCGGGATGTTGATTTTGCTCGCTCGCGGTCGCCATCTTTTCGTTGAGGACCGCGAGCGAGCAAAAAATGCCCGCTACGCTATGCGTTTTTGCATTGTTCTACGTGCGATTCGCGTAGCGCGTAGTTGCGCAAACTACGCACACTCCGCGAGCGTAGCGTAGTTTTCCGCCCAGTCCTAGTTTTTGCATTGTTCATCCTGCCCTCCTGTGACCCTCTCTCTGACATTTTGTTGTAAGGATTGCATTTGTTCCCATACATTTCGTTTTTAGTTGCTATTGCACCTTCAGCAGTAATCCCTAAAGAAAAGCAGCTTCTGCATGTCTGAAACAGTTTTGGCAGGAGCCTCAATACCAGAAACACAGCCAGATCCTTCAAACGATCTAAGAGATCATCAGGAATTTCGCCTTTCTTTCACTTACAATCGCTAATTTGTATCCAATCAGATTTAGTAGGAACGACTACAGTATTTGCATCTACCAGAGCATCCTGTGGAGCAATCAATGTGGCAATGTCCCTCTGAGCTTGTTTTTGCATTTTGGCTTTGGCAACCAAGCAGTCTTTGACTTCTTCTGACATTAACATCAGACCACTGAGCATTATATTATAAAAGGACCTGGTCTGGCAGTTCTGGCTGGACTGTTCCCACTAGAGCAGGATCAAGATGATTTCCATTTGGATGGGTCCAAACTGAGGTGGCTTGGTGGGTGAAAAACGATGGACTCGGATGCAGCCCGAACGATTGTCAGTGGCTAAAATGTATTCAAGAATTCCATCATTCCATTGATCACCTGGATATTGTTGCAGTTGATGCCCTAAGTGTGATGGGTATGCTCAGACATGGATCCCGAGCTCACTGTGCCACCGAATCTAAGCCAAACCTGGCTGATGAGCTCTAACTAGGGCGGAACCAGACCAGGGTTGTTTGTGTTCCAGGTTTTGATGGATCTGGCCTGGCAGTTCAGGCTGTACTGGTCCCATTGGAGCAGGGTCATGGCTGGTTTTATTATGACTGGGTCCAAACTGAGGTGGTATGGTGAGCAAAAAACGCTGGACTGGATTTGGCCTGGAGCAATTGTCAGTGTCTGAGATTAATTGTAGCATTCCATCCATCACTGTGTTGTTGTTCTAGTAATTCATACAGTGACATGCACCTGGCAGAGACGCTGTTAAATGAGTAATAGTACACTAAAAGGGAAAGTATGAGAATTGGTGAATAAAATAGTTGCCATACAGTGTTTCATTTTATTTATTTATTTTATGCTGTCTACTCCTGAACAAATGCACCCCATGAAGGAGAAAGGATGTGGAAGAGAAATCAATGCTGTCAACCTTAATAGAATCTATACAACCTTAAAAAGGTCCAGATTCCACCTAATCCCGCTAGGCCGAAGGAAGCCAAACATCTGAGCAGAGGTTCACTCACTTCTCAGGCTTCTTGAAAGCTCTTAAAGGCAGATGAGCATCAATTGGGTCAAAGCTCACAGCCCATCTAAAGGCGTACCCTGCACATGCGCGGGTGAGAGCTGAAGCACTTGAAAAGTTTATGCCCTGACAGCGCAAGTGCGGATCAGCTTGTGTTTTGCTACCCAGCTCTCCAAACCTCACCATGTGTGCCCAATACTTTTTCTGGATGCCAGCGCTCCTTTTTCCTTCTAGTTTACCTATGCTCCTGACGTTCTAGAATTTCCAGGATAACTTCCACTTTCATTACTAGTAGTGAATGACATTTCAAGGTAGAAAAGAGACAATGTTGTGAAAGGAAACCTACCCTGCTTCCATTATTTTGTCTAGGGCAGCATGGTGGCACGAACGGGGTAGTTCTCAATTTTCTTAGCCTAGCTGTTCTCTGGCCTGTGAGCCTTATGAAAAACACGTTTTATATATGCCCCCACAAGTTGAATTCCCTTCCAAATGCCTTTGTCTCCTCTATACCCACACTGCCTGTCCCCCGCCCAGTGTCTCAACTCTCGTCTCTAGCCGGAACCCATCTGAATGCTTCCTTCAGCCAGCAGAGTGTGCTGATTTAGTCTATTAGATACTGCAACTTTGGTCTGCTCTCTAGAGAAGGGCCTTTGCCTGCTTTGTTCATATAAGAACTTTGGTCATGGGCCGTGCAGGCACAATGGAGGGAAAAATAAGACTACCCCTTACCACCTTAACACTGGTCATTATGTCTCGGCTAGCCTTGGTGATTACTAGGCGCTTCGTCCCATACTGCTCACTATTCGTTTTGAGCATATATGACCCACAATCTGCCTTTATCAGCATTAGAAGATGAAAGTATGTTGAGCCCTGCCAGTCAGGAAACTCAACTACTTCCTGCCATATTAAACTTGGTCGATATGTCTGGTGCTAACCTTGCTGATTCCTGGGCGAAGTACACTTTAATACCTATCTCTGGTAAGGGAAGGGTGCAGGAGACAGAATTAAGTAATTTGCCTGGGAGGATGCAGAGAAAGTGTGGCAGCTACGAGAACGTAGTAATTCTCCCACCACCAAGTGTGGAAACACCACGTATGGAAGAGTTTAGAACTCAATTGAAGTGAATTCAGAGTGTTATAGCAATTATCATAGTTGTACAATCTCAACCCACCCTAACCAACCAGACAGAAAGATCCGACTCAACGATAATGTACTAGCTTGTCATATTTAATTTATTTTTAATGTGCCTGTCTATGTGAAGAAGCATATTACCTAATGTTTTAATTGAATAATGTAATGTGTATTTATCAGTGGAACCAGGAACCTAATTAAAGGCGGTTGAAAAGGGAAATACTGAAATATCAAACATTTATAACAGTTGCCAGGGAATGTAATTTATAAAACGATGTTTACAAACTCGGGGAATTCGCTGCCGCTCAGCAGAAGCCGCAGCAGGCACCGGAATGTCTGATGAGGAGGAAGGAAGAATATTGCAGAGGAGGAAGTGGCAGAGAGAAACAAGCATTGTCACATCCAACAGGTCTCACCTTTTTGATATATAGGCTATACGAATGCTTTTTTCCTGTTGCTGTGCGGCATCAACAAAAATAAACATTTATTTTGCCGATGCAGTAAAAGAAAAAAGATGACGTGGCCTATCCTGAAAGTCACATGATTCCCTAAACACACGCATGTGTGATAATGTTTGCGTGTCCACGTCTCTCCAAACATGTGTCCACTTAGGGAATGACGCAAGTGTTTTTTTAAAAAACATTTATTCACTAATCCAAGAGAGCAAATGGTAATTGTATTGGCACATAAAAAAAAGCAATTTTACTTGCACTTACAATGCAGAGATATCCAGCAGATATTGGAAGCTCCAAAATAAAAAATAAAACAGTTACTGACCACGAGGGGTTTGGGAAACAACGGAGGTGGAACAGATTGGAGAAAGCAATGAGGAGTGGGACGAGGAAGACTTGGAGGCCGCGTTTAAGGCTGGGCCAATGAAGGCAAAAAGAAAAAGAAAAAGCAGGGATGGATGGGGAAAGCAAAGTAGAGCCTGGGGGAGAATGAAAGAGCAACACTGAGCACACTAGGGAGGTAGTTCACACAAGAGAGAGAGGGGCATAGGTACAAGAGAAGTGGCGGAGTGAGGCGTTAGCCTTCCTGGCTTAACGCTTCACTTCGCCACTTCAGAAACGCAGGGCTGCACCATATTTACAAAAATATGGTGCAGCCCTGCGATTCCCCCTGCGCTGGCGCTACACTTAGCAGCCTAGCGCCAACGCAGGCACCCTTGCACCATAGTGCAAGGGTGTCTGTGTGCAGGGGAAGATTGTTTATGTGCAGGAAGGTTCCTCTTCCTGCACATAAGCAATCTTTAAATGCTGTTTTGTAACTTCTATGTGTGCTGCTTAATGCGGTACACATAGAAGTTGCAAAACGGCATTTTCAAAAAATGATTGTTTATGTGCAGGAAGGGGGACCTTCCTGCACATAAACAATCATTGGCCTTTTGCTGTTTTCATGTGTGCTGCACAATGCAGCACACATGAAAACAGCAAAAACGAGGAGAAATGAAACACTTCTCCTAGTTGCGCCAGGGTAAGACCAGATTTTCCCTGGTCTTAATTCTGGCGCTGCCTCCTATTTACGCCTCCCTTGTAAATAGTGGGGAGCATCGGCATCAGTGGGTGTTGCGGTGGAACACCCACAGCAACACCTATTGCCCTCCCCTTTCGCACAAAGTATAGCATGAAAGGGGGCCTTATTTACAAGGCAGCGTTAAGCCACGTTCACTGAAAGTGACGTTGTGATGGCGATAGGGGCTTTTAAATAAGCCCCAGAGAGTTAAAAACACCTGCCCTTTCATGGAGTGCTCAAAGAAGAAGACACAAGTAGGGGCATATTTAAAACGAAAGTGGCAAAGAGTGTCGTTAAGCCAAGAAGGCTAACAACATGCTCAGTCACTTTAGAGATGCAGGGCTGCACCATATTTACAAGAATATGGTGAAGCCCTGCGTTTCCCCCTGCGCTGGCGCTAGATTTAGCTGCCTAGCGCCAACCAGGCACTCTTGCACCATAGTACAAGGGTGCCTGCGTTGAGGGGAGTGATTGTTTATGTGCAGGAAGGTGTCCCTTCCTGCACATAAACAATCTGAAATGGCGATTGGAAACTTCTATGTGTGCTGCTTAATGCAGCACACATAGAAGTTGCAAAACTTCATTTTTTTAATGATTGTTTATGTGCACATACACAATCACAGGCATTTTGATGTTTCCATGTGTGCTGCACAATGCAGCACTCATGGAAACAGCAAAAACGAGGAGAAATTAAACATTTCTCCTCGTTTTGCCAGAGTAAGACCAGGTTTTCCCTGGTCTCAATTTTGGCGCTGCCCCATAATTACGCCACCCTTGTAAATATGGAGCATCGTCAAAATCAATGGGTGTTGCAGTGGAACACCCACAGCAACACCCATTGCCCTCCCCTTTCACACAAGTACAGCGTGAAAGGGGGCCTTATTTACAAGGCAGCGTTAAGCCACATTAAGTGGCTTAACACTGCCATGTAAAGAAGGCAAAGCTAGTATCGCCACCATTACGTCTTTGAAAGTGACATTGTGGTGGGGATAGGGGCTTGTAAATATGCCTGTAGTTCCTTGAATGTGAGAAGAGTAAGCATACAAGCCATCAAATTATGGCAAATAGGCTGTGCTTTATTGGAGGCATCAACACAAGAAGAGGAAGGTAAGCTATCAAATAGGAGGCGAGCAAATGAGAGTGACAATAAAGCCACTCAATTGTGAACAGTGGGTGGGCTTTAAGGCACATTGTAAGTTTTTGGTATGGCCTACAAGAGGCTTTCGCCTATCTACAGCTAAAAGCTGTCTAGTAGATGAGACCTAAAAAGTCTTACATAATGATTTTAGGTAGCACCGAGCTGACTGTGTTTCAGTCAGAATTAGAAAGAATGGTGGCATATGCCCTAATATAACCAAGGAAGATGCCCCGACACCCAGTTGCATAATAAAAGACATCCATGAATTGGTTTGAATGGGCCCCTCACTCCCTGTGCCCCAGTGTCATAACACCTGCTGCACTAATGATAGCTACAGTCCTCCTGAGGGGAACACCTAGAGAAAAAAATAGAGTAGAGGAAAAGTAAAACTAGCGAAAAAAAGAAAATAACATACCTTTGGATATATACACAAAGGGGGTATGCCCTGAGGAAATAAAAAGAGTTACAGATAGAAGCACAGAAAACGTAAAGAAATGGGCAGCTCCGTAGAGGGGTGTGTAGAATAAAAGTAATGAAGAAGGAAAACTAGGGAACATAAGCAATCAATGTTGGAGAATATGGGGCAAGGGTGCCAGGAAAAGAAAGTGATAGAAGATACATTGGTTTTAGAGAGGGAAAGAAAGTGTTTAATGACATGATCAGAGAATCAGGGAAAGAAATCCAGTATAATAGAGTGGCAAGGTAGTCCAACATTTTTGCAGAAGGCCTATGTATGCCACATTGTCATAGTAGCCTCTTACTTTGTAAATAGGCGCTATTTCGTATAACTCTGTGTACATTTTTCTAATGAAGCTACTCCTTAAACCTGACCTGTGTTTGGCTTTCCTGTCCCTTCTAAGAAGAGGCACTAATGATTAATTGATAGGAAAGTGGGAAAGAAACAATTGATGGGAGAAGGAAGTTTTTTTTGAGAGTGTGATAAAAAAGCGAAAAGGAAAGTGATAGATTAAAGGGTGCTAGAAAATAGGGAACAATCCATAATTATAGTGATAAAAGAGAGACAATAAAAGCAAATCATGAAAGAGCAATAGGAAAGGGGTAAGAGAGTTAATGATGATAGAGATGGTGTGACAGGTACGAGGGAGATAAAGCTGTTCATGACAGGATAAGTAAGAGGAAAATAAAATGAGAAAGTGACAGAAAAGGGATAAAAAGTGAACGAGGATAGAAATTGAGTGATAGCTTTAGCTAAACAAAGAGATTGGTGTTAAAGGTATAGGAAAGAAGGGCCTGAAGTGATTTGACATGGAGTGATGAGCAAATATGAAAAGAAAATGATATGGATATAGAAGGGGTAGGCAACCAAGTAGACATACAATTGAAAGGAATGATCAACATGGGACAGAATGATTGGCAAATATGGTACCAGTATATAGCCTTAAAGAATTATCAAAAGAGACAGAAAGGGATGAGGAAATGAGAGGTGAATGTTTGAAAATTGAAAGCGGGGTCTTTGGAAAGAGCACTGACGCTTGGGTTGTTGAATATTTTTAGTTGTTTTATTTTTTTATTGTTTTGGACATATGTTTTTGAATTTATTATATTTTTTTAATTATTGACAGGTGTTTAGGTTTGTGGGGGAGCGGAATGGGAATATTTTAAAAAATATGTTTATTTTTCATACATTTTTTTATAATTCATTAAATTTAGTTGCATAATTAGATTAACAATTTTGTAACTAGGTTAACAATTATGTAAATTATTTAATTGTTACATTATTTAATTATTACGATTTTTACTTTTTCAATTCGATTGAATAGTTAGATTATTAGTTATGTATTTTTAATTGAATCATTTTTTATTTTGATTGTATAATTATGCTATGAAATATTTACATTATTTACATGATTACATTATTTATTTCCTTTTTAATGTCATGTTTTTGTTTCTTTAATATTTACTATTTGTTAACATTTTTCGTTGTGATTTATTTAATGTTTTTAGTACCATTTCACTTTCTTGGTGGTTGTTTTACTGTGATTTATTTTTTAATAAGTATAGTTTTTTTGTACATTTTTAAGTGATTATTTGAAGCTTTCATTGTTTATGGAAATTGTTTTTGTTTTAAAAAATGTTATGTTTTGGTAAAGATTTTTAAATTTCTGTATCTTAATTTTTAATCGTCTTAATATTTACTAATCATTATTAGATTTTATATATATATATATATATATATATATATATATATATATATATATATATATATATCTACTGGCGGTCGCCAGTAGATAGTTATAGTTAGGACCTATTATCCATAGGAAATCCGTAACATTCTATTCCCAATAACTTTGGCGTCGTTTGACGAATCATCGCGAAATTTTCAAAACTAGTGGGGCGCTCCGGTCCTCTCCTGTCTTGAAAGTTTCGGGGTGATTCATCAAGCGAGGGCCGAAAAAAAGGGGGCCCCAAAACGTGTTTTCTCCATGTTAATTCCCATAGGAAATTTTAGCCACGGCTACAGCCCGAACTGCTGAACGGAATTACACCAAATTTTGCAAAAAGGTAGCGCTTGGTTCAGAAAGCGACCTTTTTTTAAATAGTGTAAATCCGTTCAGTAGTTGCGGAGAAATTAAAAAAATAAGAGTGAAAAAATCAATTTCCCATAGGAAACTTTATGCAAGGCTACAGCAAAAACTGCTGAACGGAATTACACCAAATTTGGCAAAAAGGTAGTGCTTGGTTCAGAAAGCACCCTTTTTAAAAATGGTGTAAATCCGTTCAGTAGTTGCTGAGAAAATCCAAAATAAAAGTTTCGATATCTATAGCCGCGGTGGATCCGCGCACCCTCCCGATCACGAGCTGCATGCTAATTGGCTGTCAACACTCCAAACCAGGAAGTGTTGGCAGCCATCTTGTTCCTCGGTAGAACCGAGGAACAAGAAACCAGTAAAACAACTGCGTAAAACGCAAAAAGGGGGCAGGGTAGAAACACCCTGACCCCCTAGGCCTGCTCAGGGGGTCTTATAAGGACCCCCAGGGCCCCAAAAAAAATGTTTTTTTTAAAAAATTGGCGGGATGCGCTCAGCGTGCGCAGATCCAGCCGAGAAAAAAAAAAACGAAGCGCGGTCTCCTGCGCTTCGTGGTTAATTGGCCCCCGGGTGGGCCAAGTCCCGGGGGCATAGGGGGTTTATTTAATACTATGGGGGGGCCTCTAAGGCCCCCCAAGCCCCGAGGACTGCCACCCCCGGGGCTTTAAAAATAATGGTGCAGGAGGGCTCTCGGCCCTCCCGCAGCCCGGGGGACCGCCACCCCCGGGGCTTCTTTTAAAAAAAATAATATACCTGTGTGGGGGGCTCGAGCCCCCCACACGCCCCGAGACTGCCACCTCCCCGGGGCACTAATAAAAATGCTAATTTGGGGGTCCGGACGGACCCGAGCCCCGGGACCACCACCTCCCGGGGGCTGTGCATGTGAAGGGAGGGGGGCCGCGAGGCCCCCCTCCTGGAGCCTGTGGTGGCCCTGGGGACCGCCACCCCCCAGGGCCGGCTCCTGCAGTGTCCCGGGGTGCCTACCCCCGGGACACTGTAGTTTGCTATGGCAGGACGGGTGCCTCGCGGCTCCCGTCCTGCCAGAGCAAACTGCTTTGGTTTTTGGAAGAGAGAGCAGGAAACCTCCTCTCTCTTCCAAAAACCAAAGCAGATTGCTTTTCCACATGGGGAGCTGCATCTTAGCAGCTCCCCATGTGGAAAAGCAATGCCGGCACCCGCAGGACGCGGGGAGCCGGCGGGACCGTGGGGGCATTGGGGACCCTCCCAGCATCTCCAACGGAGGGGGCCAGCCCCGGGGGATGGGGTCCCCGGGGCTAGTAGTGGCCCGGGAGGGGGGCCACGCGGCCCCCCTCCCCAAAATTAAAACATTTAAAAAAAAAAAAATAAATAAATAAAGGCCGCCCCGGGGGATGGGGTCCCCGGGGCCAGTAGAGGCCTCAGGAGGGGGGCCACGCAGCCCCCCTCCATAAACAAAAATATATATTTGGCCATGCCCGGGGGATGGGGTCCCCGGGGCTGGAATTGGCCACGGGAGGGGGCCCACGCGGCCCCCTTCCCGTTAATTTTTTTTTATAAATTAAAAAGGGGTCAGGTCCTGGGGGATGGGGTCCCCAGGGCCCAAAAAAGTAAAAGAAGAGGGGCCACACAGCCCCCTTCCAAAAAACAAAAAAACATGCAATCGTGCCGAGGCTCCGCCCCCTCCCAGCAACACTCTGCAAACGCGCCCTGTGGCGCGTTTTAAGTTGGGAAATGAATTCCCCTTCAATACTGGGGGTCCCTGGGGGCCAACTAGCCCACCGGGAACCTCCAGTATGCGCCAGGGGGCTGCGTTGCAAAGAGGTGGTCCAGGCCACGCCCCTTTTTACACCTCTCTGCAACGCAGCTCTGTGGCGCTTACTGGAGGTACCTGGTGGGCTCGTTGGACCCCAGAGACCCTCAGGATTCAAGGGGACTTAATCTCCCAACTTAAAACGCGCAACGGGACGCGTTTGCACAGTGGTGAAGGGAGGGGGCGGGGCTTCAGGTGACATGTGTGCAAACAGGCCCCGTGGCGCGTTTTAAGATGGGGAATTAAATCCCCTTCAATCCTGAGGGTCCCTGGGGGCCAACTAGCCCACCCGGTACCTCCAGTAAGCGCCACGGAGCTGCGTTGCAGAGTGTTGTAAAAAGGGGCGTGGCCTCTGAACACCTCTCTACAACGCAGCTCTCTGGCGCATACTGGAGGTATCTGGTGGGCTAGTTGGCCCCTAGGGTCCCTCGGGATTGAGGAGGAATTAATTCTCCAACTTAAAACGAGCCAAAGGGCGTGTTTGCAGACATGTCACCTCAGGCCCCACCCCCTTCCTTCACCATTGTGCAAATATTCCTCTAAAATCAGCCGAACAACGAATTCCGATTTACTCACCTGTTCTCAGGAGAGACCTCAGTGCTGCATCTTTGAGCCCAGTACTGATCCTGAAAAGTAATTCTAACCGTACTTACCAGTAACTTGAATTTCCTTCCATAGGCTCCCCCCCTCCTATGGTCAGACCACTGTCTTATTCCATTCTATCTTACCACCTCCATTAACCACAATGTTAATAAACTTGAACACAATAAAAATAGGAATTGGAGGAAAGTCACCCCTGAAGTATTAAGTCCTATATTAATAAACACTCCCCTGCTTTCCACTGGAGACCCGAACAGTGACGCAGTAAGTTTTAATCAATGGTGACAACGGCTCTAGACCAAATAACTCCCATGACAACAATGAAACGGGCTAGAAACGCACCGTCGGCCCCCTGGTTCACACCTGCACTCCAAGCTGAAAAGAGCCGATGTAAAAAACTTGAACGGATCTGGCGTCGAGCCTACGACCTTGTAGCTAAGAGCATATAGAGAAAGGCAATAAAACAATTTCACAAATTAAAACGTAATGTGATTAAAGATTATATCACTAATCAAATAAAATCGGCGGACAATTCCTCTAAAGAAATTTTCAAAATTGTTCAGGGTTTTCTCAAACCAGAGGCACTGAAAAGTAACATCGTCCCCTCCGCCACACTTTGTGAAAATCTCTCGGCTTTCTTCCAGGAGAAGATTCAAGACATCTATGCAACCTTTCCTGTGAAGGACTCACCTGTCATGCCGTTGCCTTGCCCCCTCCCTACAACAACATGGTCGGAATTTAGCCCCTTTGACTTGGCCACATCTCTCAAGCAGCTGGAAAAAACTAAATCTGGTTCCCCACTTGACCCCTGCCCATCCAGGTTCTTTAAAATATTAGTTCCACTGATCAATCCGGCCTTAAACCAGCTTTGGAACACCTCGCTGGAAACTGGCATCTATCCATCTAGCTGGAAGACTGCAATTGTTCAACCAATTCTCAAAAAGGAGAACGCAGACCCTACAATTCTGAAAAATTTTAGACCCATCTCCCTCCTGCCAGCTCCTGCTAAGATTCTTGAAAAGGAAGTACAAAAACAATTATCAACATTCCTTGAATCCAATAAACTACTTCATGACACCCAGTCGGGATTCAGAGCAGGATACAGCACGGAGTCGGCACTACTTGAGGTAGCAGAAACTGTCAGGGAAACTATGGATAAAGGGAACTGTGCGATGCTGGTATTATTAGACCTCTCGGCGGCATTCGACACAGTCTCCCATAAGATCCTTCTAGACAGGCTCCAACATTTAGGAGTAACAGGAACCGTCTTAGCTTGGCTCGGCTCCTTTATGGAAGGCCGCTCACAGAGAATTCGGCTACACCCCCACACCTCTAGCTCACGTCCTCTGATATGTGGTGTACCTCAGGGTTCGGCACTCAGCCCAACCCTTTTAATGTTTATCTTGCCCCCCTTGCCACTTTGGTAAAGCAACATGGTGTTGATGTCATCTCATACGCTGATGACACGCAGCTCATGTTTTCCTTCAAAGATTGCTCAGAGGCCGGTTTTTCAAACGTTAGGCAGTGTCTCATGGACATTTCAACTTGGATGTCAGCTAACTGCCTAAAGCTGAATACAGACAAAACAGAGGTGTTATTTTTCAACCAGCCCTCACCCCCACTATCTGATCTCTGGTGGCCTTTAGAACTCAATCCTCCCCCCCTTCCAGTCTCATCTGCTAGGAATCTAGGGTTCAAACTAGATACCTCCCTGTCATGTAAGACCCAAATCAGCCATGTTTCCTCGTCCTGCTTCTGGAAAATGAAGGCCCTCCGGAGATTCCTCTACTTTCTACCGATGGACTGCAGGAAAACAATAGTCCATGCAGTAATCGCATCACAACTTGATTATGCAAACAGCCTGTACTTGGGGCTGCCAGCATACCTACTTAGAAAACAAACTGCAAATAGTGCAGAACGCGGCAGCTAGGCTCATTAGAAATATCCCACTAAGACATCATATATCCCCCCACTTGCGCAGTCTCCATTGGCTGCCTGTTAAGAGAAGAACTGAATTTAAGGCACTTACTCTTGCATACAGAGCTCTCAATGATACTGGCCCACAATACTTAAAGAAGAGAGTTCGCAAAAACCATCAAACAAGGACCCTGAGATCTAATAATCATGAGTGCCTTTTTATCCCTCGTTTCTCTAAATCTAGAATTGGAGGACGGTCCTTTGCTGTCAAAACTGCAATCTTATGGAACTCCATCCCTGACTATATCAGAAAAGCCAAATCGGAACGCATTTTCCGGAAGGTGTTGAAGGCCTGGCTCTTCAGCCTCCCGTAACAAACTAGGGACTGACAACTACAACTCACCTCTTTCGTGTCCGCAAGCGCCGGGACACCCCCGTTGAGGGTAGCTGTGCGCTATATAAGCTTAAAGATAAAGATATTGACTGGTTTCACTTGGAAATTCTTCTAAGTGTGGAGTTTTGGAACTTTATAATATTCCTCTAAAATCAGCCGAACTACGAATTCCGATTTACTCACCTGTTATCAGGAGAGAACCCAGTGCTGCATCTTTTAGCCCAGCACTGACCCTGAAAAGTAATTCTAACCATAATTACCAGTAACTTGTATTTCCTTCCATAGGAATCCATTGTCTGGTTTTCAGCAGAAAAGTTTCAAAGTGTCGATTTTCATAAACTACAAATATTCCTTAAAAATCGCCTCTATGACTTAAACGCTCTCTTTCAACTGTTTACAGGAGATGCACCAGTGCTGGATCCAGGATCCACCACTGAGTAAGAAAAAGTAACGATAACACTACTTACCTGCTAAGTGAATTTCCTCCCATAGGATAACATTGGTGATTCTATGTGAAAAAGTTTCTGTGTCAACTTTTAAAATACAATAATATTCCTTAAAAATCACTACTGTAACCAAAACGCTTTTACTCAACTGTTTACAGGAGATGTCCCAGGACTGAATCTAGGATCCAGTCCTGTGGTTAAAAAAGTAATCCATAAAGTAACTAATTGCATTTAACTAGAAATTCACATTGAGCTCAATGTTGCATTGTGTTTGAAATTGTGTTGCCCATTGCAACAACTGTAACTACTGTACTTAAGTCTATTGCCTATTTGCAAAGTATTTAAACTAAAGTAATTCATTCTGAGAAAGTATATTTTGTAATGTAATGTATAATGTAATTACAATGTAATTTAAAAAATAAAATATCTAAAAATAAATAGTTTAAAAAAATGTAGTAAATCAGTATCAAAAAAATAAATATAACAATTAATACATTTAAAAATTGTCATTTACAAAACCTTAGAAATTCACTGAAAAAAACCATAGGTTTCAGACATGTTATAGTTAGGAATTAGCATTTAAAAAACCTTTGAAATTCACTGAAAAAACCATAGGTTTCAGGCACGTTATAGTTAGAAATTAGCATTTAAAAAACCTTTGAAATTCACTGAAAAAACCATAGGTTTCAGGCACGTTATAGTTAGAAATTAGCATTTAAAAACCTTACAAATTCACTGAAAAAACCATAGGTTTTAGGGACAGTTATAGTTAGTTGGACATTGCACTCGTACAAAACCCGTGAAATTCCCCTGTTATAGTTAGTTCAGCTAACTATAACTCGCGCCCATAATGCACTGCTGATGACGTCACATATTACATCACTCATGACATGGTCAGTTACATCACTGATGACATCACTGATGACATCTCAAATGACATCACTGATGACATCATCCACGTGATAATCTGATGCACCTCCTCACACCCTAATATAACCTTTGATACACCCACTCTAAATTACAGACTGCCATTCACAAAACCATAGACACTCCAACACCAATAACTACATACCCACTCACTGAGTCTTAGGTCTACACACACATCCACTCACTCACCCGTACAGTCACTCATACTTACGGTCACTCAGTACAGGACTATCATATGCACTCATACACCTACATAGACACTCACACACACCGCCACTCATCCATAGAGGTACTCATACACCTAGTCAGTCATGCAAATAATTAATCACACTGCCATTTACTCACCTTTACAGTTATACACACACCAGCTCACTTACTCATACAAATACTAGCACATTCTTACGCTCTTATACAATCACTGATACAAGTACACAATCATCCATACAGCCACTCTCACAATCACACACTCTCACTTATAGCCATTTATATACTCCAACACACATATATACTGCCTTTCACATATGTAGTTACTCACACATGTACCACTGAGATATACATTCACTCACTAACACACCCATACACACACTTACCCACCCATACAGTCCATCACAGATGCACTCTTGAAACCATGCACCCAGTGAATCACCCACTCACACATCTATGCACAGAGTCGCACACACCCCACCCACACAAACACTCTGGCACCCATACAGATACTCAGACAACCAATCAATAACTCATATAGACACTCATGTAGCTATTCACAAACCCATGCACCACTTACACAGCAACAGACAGACGGATACAGACATTCACCCAGTTTAGTCACTAACCCATGCATTCAGTAAGATACGTTTAATCACTCACTTATAGAGTTAGTCACGCACCTACTAAATCATCCATACAGACACTTATACACCCACTCATTCTTCAATACGCCTTTCCCTATATATATTAAAAATATTTAAACTTTACAGAAACACACAGTCACTGGATGATGTCATCAGTGATGTAATTTGAGATGTCATCAGTGATGTCATCAGTGATGTCACTGACCATGTCATGAGTGATGTAATATGTGACGTCATCAGCAGTGCATTGCGGGGCGCGAGTTATAGTTAGCTGAACTAACTACAACGGGGGAATTTCACGGGTTTTGTACGAGTGCAATGTCCAACTAACTATAACTGTCCCTAAAACCTATGGTTTTTCAGTGAATTTGTAAGGTTTTTTAAATGCTAATTTCTAACTATAACGTGCCTGAAACCTATGGTTTTTTCAGTGAATATATATATATATATACATATATATATATATATATATATATATATATATATATATATATATATATAAAGTCTTCCTCCCGGACAGTAGGAAATACCCAGACACTCCAACATGCTGTAAGTAAGTTTAATGGCACGACGATGTGTTTCGGCTTACGCCTTCATCACATCACGGTCAACAAAGATTCAATATACACTTCCCTATTTAAATTCATTCACAAGAAGTAGAAAGAGGACTGCACCATAACAACGCGATTTAGATTGTGAGTAAAAACGTGGCGGCCATCCTAACACAAGAAAAAGTATTCTACAATGTTATGAATAGACTAACTTCGTAATCATTTCCACAAATTTATAGCATATACAATCAAATATAATATATGATCTACAAAATAAAATAATACAGTGAAAACGATCAGCATCACGTACGTGGCAAGCGATACAAATTCATGGTCAAAATACATATAAAACATCATATATTCGATTGTAATGCTACGAATTCTCACACAGGTTAAGCCCTAGTGGGCAATGCAACCACCTGGTTCAATAAATATTCTTGAAGTCCTGCCCCAGTGGGCACATAATACAAAGAAGTTCTTCTAATGTATCAGTGAAATGATGGTTCCATGTTAATCACTATCAACAAAGAAGAAGGTGAAAGTCCCTGCACCTGTGTAGATAAAATAAAATACAAATTGTAAAAACATTAAAAAAGCCAGCTGTACAGATTCTGCAACTCTATTCACACATTCCTACGAATTCAGATGGATTGCTAGTTCCTCACTGGAATTAAGACCCTGCGGAACAAGGGTTTCAAAATCAATAATATATTTGGATTCCAGCTTGCCCAACATCAGTTCCCGATTACCACCCCTTGCATTAACAGTCACTGAATCAATTACCACCATCCTCAGCAATTTCTCATTCTGAAAATGGCAGGTAAAAAAAATGACGCACCACTGGGTAGTGCTTGTCATTGTGCCTAATGGCACTTACATGCTCCAAAACATGTTTCTTTGCACGATGTATAATGCTCCCTATGTACATTTTGTTACAAGGGCAAAATAGGGCATATACACAGTGAGTAGTATTACAACTCAAAGGTTTCTTGATCACAAATTCTCTCCTGGTATTCGGAACTTCAAACAATCTATGCTATTACTGCATGCTTTGCAATTTCTGCAGCAACGAAAACCTGGATGGCCCACAGTTCTCGGCATCTCCTCTCTTGTGACAAGGTTGACACTCAATTCATCACGTAAAGAACTACTTTTTTTAAAGTAATCTGAGGGTTACAGTTCAAGTATTTAGACAAATTCTCATCAATCCTAAGGACATGCCAGTGTTTATTTAAAACCTTCCGCAATTCATGTGCTTGGAATGAAAATGTTGTTATAAACCTTATATTTTCAGAACTCTCTTCTTGTGTCACTGGATGTAATAACTCATTCCTTGTCACTAGCTCAACTCTTTTACTAGCATGCTCAATGATCTTATGGCTATATCCCCGATCTGCAAAACGTTTGCACATGATTTCCTTTTCATGAGAAAATGCTGTTTCCGAACTGCAATTGTGCTTAGCCCATAATAGTTCCCCATAGGGGATACTATATATCAGGTTAGCCGGATGTGCACTCCTTGCATTCAACAGACTATTGCCTGCTGTTAACTTTCTGAATAGCTTAGTCTGGAGCTTCCCTTCCTCTACGGTTACTAACACATCCAAAAATTCAATATTATTTCTACTAATGTGCTCAGTAAAAACCAAATTGCACGAATTGATGTTAAGCTTGCGCACAAACCTCTTAGCAGATTCTACATCCCCCTTCCAAATACAAAATATGTCATCGATAAAACACAGCCACAGGACCACACAGTTTTCAAAGTCCTCCAGCTGGGCGGCCACCTGCTCCTCCCACCAGCCCATGAATAAATTCGCATAGCTGGGGGCGAAGCAGGTGCCCATCGCTGTTCCCTGTGACTGCTTGTAGATGGAATTATCAAAGATGAAAAAATTATTCGTTAGACAAAAATAAATCATGTCCAAAATCATCTCAGAATGGAAAAATAGAGATATTGAGCCTGTCTTTAAAAAGTGTCTCACAGCTTGCAAGCCCAGATCATGCTGAATACTTCTGTATAAACTGTTGCCATCCAAGGTTAGAAGAGTATATTCTTCTTCCCAATGGATGCCATCAATTATTGTTAAAAAGTGTGTAGTATCCCGTAGATACGCTGGCAACCCCATTACAAATGGTCTCAAGTAGTGATCGATAAATCTAGAAGTGTTCTCCAATAAGGAGCCTATTGATGAAACAATAGGCCTGCCAGGCGGATTTTCTGCATCCTTGTGCAGTTTGAGCAGAAGGTATAATATCGGCATTTTAGGATGGGTGCATTTCAGATAATTAAACTCTTCCCATTCCAACAGCCCCTTTTCTCTCCAATTTACTAGCATTTCCCCAAATCTTCTGATGGATCTTAATACCTCATTATTATTAGAGATACAATAACCGTTGACATCATTCAATTGTCTCATTCCTTCAGTTAAGTACTTAACTTTATCCAAAACCACTACATTTCCACCTTTGTCAGATTGGCGAATCACAACGGAGCTATCTGTTCTCAATCTCTCTATTGCTTGCATCTTGGAGGTCATGATATTCTTCCTACTTGTTGGTAAAGTTCTATACCTGATCTTTTTAAGATCGTTCAACACTCCCTTTTCGAAAATATCAATCGCATCACATTGTATATTCGGTAAAAATATTGACTTTGGTTTAAAGGTACTTCCTGGATTAACATCCAACTCTAGATTACAATTATCTAGATTCAAAACAGCATCTTCATGATGATCACACAATTCATCAAGTGTTGTTAATGTATGTAACATCTCAACATCATCAATATTCAGGTTGCTGAGCTCTGTTGTTATATTTTGAGACTTTCTCTTTACATGCTGAGTGTCAAACCATTTCTTAAGTTTTAATTTCCTAGAAAAATAAAACAAATCAATTCTAGTTTGTGCATAGTTGAGATTTGCAGATGGACAAAATGACAAACCTAATGAGAGTAGTTCCTTTTCTTCCAGCGAAAGATTTCGCTGAGACAAATTCACCACATTCATAATTTCACTTTCTTGCCCCTTGTCAGCATTCCCACGGGCTTTAATTCGTCGCTTCTTCCTTCTTTCTTTTGCTTGTTTATTCCTCTGGCCGCCCAGCTGGAGGACTTTGAAAACTGTGTGGTCCTGTGGCTGCGTTTTATCGATGACATATTTTGTATTTGGAAGGGGGATGTAGAATCTGCTAAGAGGATTGTGCGCAAGCTTAACATTAATTCGTGCAATTTGGTTTTTACCGAGCACATTAGTAGAACAAATATTGAATTTTTGGATGTGTTAGTAACCGTAGAGGAAGGGAAGCTCCAGACTAAGCTATTCAGAAAGTTAACAGCAGGCAATAGTCTGTTGAATGCAAGGAGTGCACATCCGGCTAACCTGATATATAGTATCCCCTATGGGGAACTATTACGGGCTAAGCGCAATTGCAGTACGGAAACATCATTTTCTCATGAAAAGGAAATCATGTGCAAACGTTTTGCAGATCGGGGATATAGCCAAAAGATCATTGAGCAGGCTAGTAAAAGAGTTGAGCTAGTGACAAGGAATGAGTTATTACATCCAGTGACACAATAAGAGAGTTCTGAAAATATAAGGTTTATAACAACATTTTCATCCCAAGCACAGGAATTGCGGAAGGTTTTAAATAAACACTGGCATGTCCTTAGGATTGATGAGAATTTGTCTAAATACTTGAACTGTAACCCTCAGATTACTTTAAAAAAAAGTAGTTCTTTACGTGATGAATTGAGTGTCAACCTTGTCACAAGAGAGGAGGTGCCGAGAACTGTGGGCCATCCAGGTTTTCGTTGCTGCAGAAATTGCAAAGCATGCAGTAATAGCATAGATTGTTTGAAGTTCCGAATACCAAATTCAAGGAGAGAATTTGTGATCAAGAAACCTTTGAGTTGTAATACTACTCACTGTGTATATGCTCTATTTTGCCCTTGTAACAAAATGTACATAGGGAGCCCTATACATCGTGCAAAGAAACGTGTTTTGGAGCATGTACGTGCCATTAGGCACAATGACAAGCACTACCCAGTGGTGCGTCATTTTTTTACCTGCCATTTTCAGAATGAGAAATTGCTGAGAATGGTGGTAATTGATTCAGTGACTGTTAATGCAAAGGGTGGTAATCGGGAACTAATGTTGCGCAAGCTGGAATCCAAATATATTATTGATTTTAAAACCCTTGTACCGCAGGGTCTTAATTCCAGCGAGGAACTAGCAATCCATCTGAATTCGTAGGAATGTGTGAATAGAGTTGCAGAATCTGTACAGCTGGCTTTTTTAATGTTTTTACAATTTGTATTTTATTTTATCTACACAGGTGCAGGGACTTTCACCTTCTTCTTTGTTGATAGTGATTAACATGGAACCATCATTTCACTGATACATTAGAAGAACTTCTGTGTATTATGTGCCCACTGGGGCAGGACTTCAAGAATATTTATTGAACCAGGTGGTTGCATTGCCCACTAGGGCTTAACCTGTGTGAGAATTCGTGGCATTACAATCAAATATATGATGTTTTATATGTATTTTGACCATGAATTTGTATCGCTTGCCACGTACGTGATGCTGATCGTTTTCAAGGTATTATTTTATTTTGTAGATCATATATTATATTTAATTGTATACGCTATAAATTTGTGGCAATGATTACAAAGTTAGTCTATTCATAACATTGTAGAATACTTTTTCTTGTGTTAGGATGGTCGCCACGTTTTTACTCACTATCCAAATCACGTTATTATGGTGTAGTCCTCTTTCTACTTCTTGTGAATGAATTTAAATAGGGAAGTGTATATTGAATCTTTGTTGACCGTGATGAAGGCGTAATCCGAAACGCGTCGTCGTACCATTAAACTTACTTACAGCATATTGGAGTGTCTGGGTATTTTCTACTGTCCGGGAGGAAGACTTACTGCATAATAGGGTTATCCGGTAACCCAAATCCAGACCGCCCGCCTGACAGCCTCATAACTAACCGGAGCGAGTGTTTGTGAGAGATATATATATATATATATATATATATTGCCACCAATTAGTCCTTGGTAGTGCGCTCTGTTCCACAGTGGGTGTTGGTGTCGAGGGTGGACTGACCCTCGTGTATGAATTTCAAGACCAAAACTTCCATAAGGATTCACCGCACACCAGGAGATTTGTATTTCAATCTTTGAACACTTGGGGGCATATTTTCAAGTACTTATCGCCGAGTTAGCGGCACTTTATCGCAGCCAAAGTGTCGATAGATCTATTGCACCATTCACAAGCTGGTGCTAACAGCCGATATCGCCAGTTTTCCTGCGATAGCAGCCGCAAAAAACATCGCCACGGATGACACCGGCAACTAATGCTAATGGGATGCAGAGTAGGCGTTCTTGTGCAAAAAGCCGTGAAAACACCACATCGCAATATTCTCTATGACCAGCCAGATCGGCGAAAAGATCCCAAAACAGGCATTAAGGCGCGTTAACAGCAGGGATTTAACACCTGCCCTTACCTGGTGTTAAGTCGGACGACAACCTGCACCACAAAAGGGAACCCAGACCAGAGCCACACCTGAAGAACAACAGATGCCATGGAGCTACTGGTCATGCAGCTCGGAGCCCCAAGAGGGCCACAACACCCACCGCCACCACACCCAGGACCCCCCTCCCCCCGGGGCCCTACCCCGGACAAAGATATTTTACATCAACCTTACGAAATCATGAACAAAACAATTCGCCTGATGTCGCACAAGTACAACAATTTACATTCATGTGTGGTCAGAAAAAGGAGAATCATTCATTCATTGAATTTCCAAACAAATCATTTTATTCAAATTTAACTCAAAACAACTATTCGGAAGAGTCATGGCGGGTCTTCTCTGGACAATCTGGAAGACACAGCCTGCAAGACAAAATTCAAGAGAAGAAGGTGTGTCATGCGCCCATCAAAGGACAGAGAGAGAGAGAGAGAGAGAGAGAGAGAAAGGGAGAGAGAGAGAGCGAAAGAGAGAGAGAGAGAGAAAGGGGGAGAGAGGGAGAAGGAGAGAGAGAGAAACAGAGGAAGAGAGAGAGAGACAGTGAAAGGAAGAGAGGGAGAAGGAGAGAGAGTGTAACAGAGGAAGAGAGAGAGGCAGTGAAAGGAAGAGAGGGAGAGGGAGAGAGAGAGAGAGTAACAGAGGAAGAGAGAGAGAGACAGTGAAAGGAAGAGAGGGAGAGGGAGAGAGAGAGCCGACACTGCGGACCCAGGCCTCACTGCTCACCTGCTGCCACCGGTGTGTCTCCAACCACGTGCCAGTAAACACTGCAGTCCACCAGGTCCCTTATCTGAAACAGAGTCCAGATGTATGAATGGCAGAGTCCATATCATTGCACACGCCATCATCGCTTGGCCGCCCCTGCGCACACAGGCTGCTGCCCCCCAGCCCCTCCTGCCGCTCAGCGGTGTTTGCCCGCCCCTGCGCACCCAGGCCTCACTACTCACCTTCCGCCGCCAGCGTGTCTCCAAGAGGGCCCACCACGTGCTGGTGCCAGCTCCAAGTCCGGGGCCCACGACCTTGGCAGCTTCCACATCATGCAGCCCGCCCCGCGGGCCACCAGGTCACACACGTGATTTTCTTTCTTGATTTCGCAATGGCAGAGATCATATCAGTGCACACGGCATCATCGCAGGCTGCACACCCGCTCAGCCCTATAGCTGCCACTAACCCTTGAACCGCAAGGCAACGCCACGTGGCGGTAGGCCCGCGCTGCCCGCTGGCTCAGGCCTACACTGCGGTCCAGCAGGGCTCACACAAACCCTTACCAGTCCGGACCCCCAGGACGGTGCATCATCGCAGGCTGCACACCTGCTCAGCACCTAAGGTGCCCCTACCTCAGTGTCCCGTGGCGGTAGGCCCGTGCCGGCCGCAGTGTTTCCGGTGCCACCAACTCTCTGCAACGCAAGTCATGGACCCTTTCTGATTGAGTCTCGTGATATGCCAGGCGTACGCAGCCATGTCACCTCCGGCAGTGGGGAAGAACTGGGACACGTAGCGTCGTCGTCCCCCCCTTTATACGTACGCCGAGTGGGCAGGGTCAGCGTATGCCAGGCCAGCGTAGGGGTGTGAATAATTATCCCTGGGCTCTGGGCGTGGCTCATTTCTGGGCTGGACAGGAAACCAACTGATGCGTGTGTCTCTGTTGCAGTGTCTGCGCCACACGGCCTGCAATCGACAATGTTGCAATGTTGCATGCACCCAGAGGGTGGCCGCGCACAAAGGGATTGTACAAGGAGCGCAAGGCCGCTCGGTCTCTTGGCTCATGCATGCCAACTGTTGTGTGTGTATCGCTATTGGTGCACCATAAGCCTAAGGCCTAGCCTCAATTGCAGCGCGAAAGCCACATCACATTTCCAGCATGCAAGCAGTAGTCAGACTAACATTAGGGATGAAAGCTCCTTTGTCTCAATACATAAGGCGGAAGGACATCTGCACCTCCGACCTTGGTCTTGCATGCGGCATGCACCCCCTGAGAGAGATACCATACCAGATGATGACGACTCCCACACTATGCACAGCGCTAATGACAGACCAACGTATCCACACCCCACACACAGAAGTCCTTGCTCGAGGTACTCTTGCATGGAATGCTCTTGACACTTACGTACACAACAACCCATATGTCCAAATGTTGCACACACATACAACTCATTGCTCCGAGCTGTGGCATATCATCCGCATAACTGCAGCAGGTCAGAAGAGTGCCGGTTCAACGAGAGCCAACAACGCAATGGCAGAACATCCCGGGCACATGCACAACCCCTGTCACGTGGAACTGTACCATGCACGTATGCTGCATTTGTTGGGGGCACTGCCACTGGCAGTGTTGCGCATCAGTTACTGACTGAGCGTCCGTCTTGCGTACATCACCTGCGTCCAGCCCTGGTTCCACTGTCGATCATGCAAATTCGAGTGGCCCATGGATGTCTGCCTATCCAACACAACGGTAGCTGAAATGGATTATGACTTGTGTGTGCGCCCCCTGTTGGCCCATGACCAGGAGTGTAACCGTGATACCCGTTCATGGGATGCCTTGATATTTGGCGTATTTGCTGGCAATTGGGCATGGGAGATTGCACAAGTCCTCGTGTGCAGTGACCACATCGAAGCGCTCCCCTATTGGGCTGTGTTGCGGATTGGTGAAACGGCGTGGACAGAGCACATCTGTCCGGACCAGTTAATGGATTGGCTCGCCCTCGTGTTCGTTGAAGTCGACAACGACGTACTCTTGGAACTGATTGCCCAGGAAGCTGTGCTCGCATTCATGGATGAGTAACTACGGGGCATATCATCAAGCCACGGAGATAAAATTATCGCCGCTTTAGCGTCCGTTTTCTGACGGAAAGCAGCGATAATTTTATCTCCTAATCAGCAAGGTCACGCTATCGCGTGTATCCTTGCATTATCGCCCTTTCCCCCAAGGCCCATCTTTGCATCTCTAATGAGATGCAAAGTGGGCGTTCCGTGCTAAAATAACTGGAGAAATGTCGCTAACCGACATTTCTCCAATTATCAAGCTGCACGCAAACAAGCAGAGCGATAAGAAAAGTAGTGATAACCACAGTTATCGCTACTTTCCTTATGCCTGCTTCAAGACTGACTTAGCCATGATATCCTATGTAAGGTGGATATCATGGCTAAGTATGTCTTGCCCTATCAGCAAGCTATCGCCAAACCTTGTGCCATTATCGCTGTATTTCCAGCGATAATCGCACAATTGGCAGCTTGCGTTCTGAATCTTATCGCTTTGGAGATAAGCGTTGCTGATAGCACGCTATCTCCGCGATAAAATTCAGAGTTGGCCGGCGATAATTATCCTCGCGCTAAGAGCGCTGAGCGATAATTATCGCATGGCCTTGATGATATGCCCCTTCGTTCCTGCAGCCACAACTGCTTGTAACCCAGAGCACAGGTCCCAACACCTTGTTGCATCTTGGAGAAATGGTCACATATCCCACCACAACAGTGGACATGGCTGCATTCGCCAGGACGCAGAATGCATGTGCGTTCAACTATGCGTGTTCACACACACCTGTGCAAGGTGAGGCAGTCCCATGGGCGGAGCTGCACAGCGTCGCTTGGCAAGGTTCCTAAGTCTGACATACTGCTGGAGGGAGAGTACACACATGGCAATGTAGTACTACATGTGACCTTGTTGGACCCTTTCACCTGCTCACTGTCAGCAGAGCAGACAGTCTGCGCAGTCCAGTGGTACAGCACTATGCAGATCCCATGGGCTGTGAGTCGTGTCCCCTGACACGGGGAAATGAGCATACGCCAAACATCACATGACTCATCCAGCAAGGCAAGTTGGGCTGAGACCGTTGCCATCCGTAATGATTGGTGTTCATTTTTGCCTCCCCATTTCTTGCACCTCTACATGTTCCCATGCTGCCTGTTAGTGTCTGAAGCATTGGTCTGCATGTTGTGGCCCTTGTCTTGCCTGTACTGACATGCACATGCTAATAAAGTCTACGCCACTTCACTAGTGTTCAACTGTGATGAGTGTTGATTAGAATGACAAATCGTGTGCCTCAATGAGCATTGTCCGTACACAGGGAGTGACTGACTGACGCATTTCACTTAGGAGTGAGTCCCTATTGCCAGCTCCACCTCTGTGAGCCAGACATTGTGGTTGGGATAGTTGCTGGTAGACCTGTGCTCTTACGTGTCTTCAGCAATGTGAGTATGGTGTCCATATTCTTGTCATGTGGATCAATGTGATCCATCAAAACAGGCTGTGTCCACACAGTTGAGTGTGAGTAGGTATGCGAAGAGATGTTCTGTTGTCACATGTGATGGGGGACGCTACTTTAGGCCTCCTACCGAATTAGACATTTTTACACACAGCCCTATATAATACATGGACGTGGGGCTATGTTGGGGGGTTGCGAGATTGTTGTTCATGAGCAATGAGGCCACAGCTAGTTCACACCTTCACAGTCATCTAATTGGCCATGTGGGTCAGGGTCAAACATGTGCATTGATGTCATTTCCCAGGGTGTACCTTTTTGTGCAATCAATGTCCCTACATTCATCCATACTTTTATACTTGATTGAACATAGACATGACACATCTGTGTGATTTGGAATGTTTTATTCACATTCTGTGGAGTGTCGGAGCTGGAGCAGTACATGGCCATGCAAACCCCATATTACATGGTTGCCTAGTGGAGGCCCAACCAGAGTCCTTTGGGGAATGACAATCTAATCAGTCCACAGCCTGATTGCTGTTTCATTGGTAACCAGAGCAGATATGGCAGTCCATGTCGGGGTCCAGGTGAATGTTGCAGAGTGTTTCGGGGCACAGTGGAAGGTGTTGTTCCCGGGCATGATGCAGAGAGCTGAACCAAGCAGGAACAGGCCATATGGCAGGGATGAATGCTACAACCTCCTCTCTCACACATAGTCATTGCCATCCACATCTTAGTTCTCTGATATGTCTTCTGTGTCAGGTGTGTCAGGTGTGTGTGGTGGTGTTATGGCTGCATCACTGTGTGCCACTGACACATCAGGTGGCAGAGGTGGTATGGCTGCATCACTAAGTGCCACTGACACATCAGGTGGCGGAGGTGGTATGGCTGCATCACTGTGTGCCACTGACACATCAGGTGGCGGAGGTGGTATGGCTGCATCACTGTGTGCCACTGACACATCAGGGGGCGGAGATGTGTGTGTCAAAGTTCCTGCAGCAGTCATCTGGGACAGGCTCTGTGGCAGCAATGGCAAGATGAGGTTCTGCAGGGCATGGAAGATCCCAGTTACATCTTGCTGGTGTACAGCCGTGGCAGCCATCCTTCCAGCCTGCATCCGCTCCATGTTCTCCATTGTCCTCCGCATCTGTGCCAACTCTGTGCTGTCATCGCTGGAGCATGTCTGCCTGGACTGTTCTTGTATCCGAGTAATGGCTCCAGCGAGGTCAGCCAAGGATTGTTGTAGAGCATGGAACGGACTGTGGGTGTCCGTTAGGGACTGTAAGTGGTCCCTGATGGGACTCATACACCCACGTATGGCATCTAGTTTGGCTGCCATGAGGTCGAAGCCCACCCGCACCTGTTCAGCCAGCCCCCTCTGGCAGTCTGACACACGGCGTTGGAATGCCATGTGTCTTTCCGTGAGGTGCTGGGAGCCTGCCGTGGTAGAGGGTTCCTCCTGCTGTGTGGGCTGTGCAGAGGGTGGGGTCCCCTCAATGCAGCTGGGCTGCCCTGCTCCTGGTGGTGGGGTGCGGAGGCTGTCCACGAGCCGTTGGAGGGTGTCAGAGCTGATGGCCAGGGGGTCCTCCTCATCATCACTGAAGAGATGTCTGGTCTGCTCTGCAGGAGGAGTTAATTGTCCCTCTGCAATGTAAAGGGGAGTTGCAGGTTAACAGTGTGTTCCATGTATGTTGACGCATTTTACATGTTTACATACAGACTGAATGACAATGTACATTGCGACTGTTTTGGATGAGCTGGCTATTTGATGGGAGACAGTGGACATTTCGACTACATGAGGGATGTGAGGTTGTACTGCGTACATGATCATCTCACAGTTTCCTGCTATGCCAGATGTGATTGGCCACTTTCTACACACATGCGGCACCAGTTGTGTCCTCTGTTCTGTAGTGAAAGTGTTGCACTTTGTACCACATTGTCGTCAATGTTGATGTGCTGTGATTGCTATGTGTGTGTACTGCATTGTGGGAGCGTCGCCCCTGCAGCTCTGATTTAGCGGCCCCTTATCCCTTTGAGGCGGTGTGCCTTTGACTTGTGTGCTTTTAAGGTGCTGAGATGTTGGCGACTTGGGTCATTTGTGCTCTTGGCCGGTTTTTGTACTCTTGTGCATTGTTTGTCTGCAGATGTGTTGTTGACGTCAGGGGTTGTATGTGCACGTGGATGTGTCAGAGTGTGACCTGCTCCTTTGAGGATGTGATCCACACTGGGCCACCTCAGTGTCGTGGCGATCACCATGTCATGTATTTTGGCTGCAGCCATGCTATTGGTCATGCAGTGTCACTTGCATTGTCAGTGTGGCTCACAGAGACGCTGCTTTGCTGGATTCAGCACATGTGCATGGGTAGGTTGTGAGATTGGTGATAGGGAGGGGGGCCCCTTTGTGCACATAGTGGACGGGGGCCTACTTGGTGTTTCTATGTGTGCGGCAGTGTGCCAAGGGTATCAGGGACATGTTCCACGATCATTGTGGGTGTGCAGTGTGCTACACATAATTGTGCATCTGTGCCATTGTGCCCATCTCCCCCCGTTCCCCCAGTCCCTGGTCGTTACTCACCCTGTTGCTGTTGGCTCAGGTCATATCGAGCTGTGTCCGGACCCCCAACTCCTTGCACCGTCTCCACACTGAAGACTGTGGCCACCATTTCCTCCAGCTCATCCAGCTCCTCTTGTGGCGCAGGACTCACACCTCCAGTCGCCGTTGCTCCTTTAGGGTTGGCAGCGAGTTTCTGCTTGGTTTGGCTATTCAGATCATGCCAGCGCCTCTTGACCTCCTCCATTGACCTCCTCAACACTCCGACTGCATTCACGTTGTTCACGATCGACTGCCATATTTCCGTTTGTGTTGCCAATGACACGTTGGAGGTGACGAACAGTTGTTGGTAGTGTTCTATCACCTCCGTGACGATGATCCTGTTTTCCTGCGGACTGAACCCCGTCTTCCTCTTCCTCTTCTCCTTGCCCTTCCCCGACCCCAAGGTTCCTTGCTGGTCATCTGTGGGGCTTGTGGGGTTCGCGTTGTCCTCTGCACTCGGTCCGGGTGCATCCATGGTGCAACGCAGTTTATTTTTTCGTCTTTTTTATTTTTCTGCTTTTATAGTGTATTTTCCCGCATGACGCGTGGGAATTGCAGGCCTGTCGCTGGTTATCGCTGATTTTTTTTATCGGGGTTGGCCACATCGCCATTTTTTTCGCGTTCGTGTTTCGCGATTTTTTGCCGTCACAGTAATTTTATTGCAGTCATTTGACGCGCTAGCGTGAGACTATCGCATGGTACCGCCGTGCTGAGAATACAACGTTAACATGGTGTTATTTTCCCGCGATGGACTGCGATGTGCAAAGTTGCGTTAAGCTAATTTTGCGATAATTATCACACGTTCTTGAGAATATCCCCCTTTATTTGCAAACGTGCAAATTTCACCCATTACCACCACCGACGCTTTTTAACCTCCACGGGTCTTGTTCACCCAGTGTGTGTCTAAACTCTGGGCCCGATTCACAAAGGTAATCTGAGACAAAAGTCTAACTTTATGACTTTTGGTATTCACAGAGGTCATTTACGAGTCGTATCTTTCAGTGGCGGCTTCTCCGCTAAGGCGGTGGAGCATCACCCCACTGACACAAAAGGGAAAATACAATGATAATAACTTATTGTTATTGTCATTGTATTTTTCCTATTGAGTCAGTGGCTCGTGGGTCAGGGCGGGGCTGGGCTTTTCTTCATTTCCTTCCCACCCCCAACCCCGCCCCGCCCCTCCCCTCCTCCCCGCCTCACCACTCCCGATCGGTAGCAGCCGCTACTGGTATCTTTACATCCACAGTCAGGCTGTACTCTCCCGCTTGGGCCGGATGAAGTGTAATCAATGGGCTAAAATGCAATTTTTACAAAAAGTAACATTAGAAATGTGTGATAAATAGTAGAGGAGGTCATGAAAATCAGTTTGGGCAGGGAAAAGGGTGTAGCCAGACACTACACTATATCCCAGAAATGTTTGCTCCTTCGCATCATGGTAAATGTAGTCCACAATTTACGCTCCCCTCAGTGTTGACTGTAGTGTCAACACTACAGTCAACACTAAGGGGAGCGCAATGTCCTAATTGTTGACTGTAATGTTGACACTACAGTCAACACTGAGGGGAGTGCAAATTGGGGACTGTATGTACCATGATGCAAAGGAGCAAACTTTTCTGGGATATGACGTAATGTCCAGCCACACCCTTTTCCCTGCCCAAACTGATTTTCAGGACCTCTTCTATCATTTATCATGCGTTCCTAATGTTCCTTTTTGTAAAAATTGCATTCTGGCCCATTGATTACACTTAATCTGGCCCAAGCCGGAGAGTACGGCCAGAGCCGGAGAGCATGGCCCGGTTGCAGAGAGTACGGCCCAGGCCGGAGATTCCGACCCAACTGTGGACGTAAAGATATGACTTGTAAATAACCTCTGTGAATACCAAAAGCAGTAAAGTTAGACTTTTGTCTCAGATTGCCTTTGTGAACTGGGCCCATAATATTTCGTAACGCAATATATACATATACACACATTATCTACTGGCGGTCGCCAGTAGATAGTTATAGTTAGGACCTATTTTCCATAGGAAATCCGCGACATTCTATTTGAAATAACTCTTGCGTCGGTTGACGAATCATTGCGAAATTTTCAAACTTTATGGCCCGCTCCGGTCCGCTCCTACCCTTAAAGTTTCGGGGTGATTCGTCAAGCGGGGGCCGAGAAAAAAGGGGGGTCCCAAAACGTGTTTTCCCCATTCATTTTCCCATAGGAAACTTTAGCCACGGCTACAGCCCGAACTGCTGAACGGAATTACACCAAATTTGGCAAAGAGGTAGTTCTTGGTTCAGAAAGAACCCTTTTTGTTAAATGGTGTAAATCCGTTCAGTAGTTCCTGTGAAAATCAAAGGAAAATCACATATATATCTATGGCCGCGTCGGATTCGCGCACCCTCCCGATCACGAGCTGCTTGCTAATTGGCTGTCAACACTCCAAATCAGGAAGTGTTGGCAGCCATTTTGTCCTCGGTAGAACCGAGGGACAGAAACAAGTGCGCAAAGCGCAAAAAGGGGGCAGGGTAGAAACACCCTGACCCCCTAGGTCTGCTCAGGGGGTCCCACAAGGACCCCCTGGGCAGAAAAAAGCATTTTTTTTTTTAAATCGGCAGGATGCGCTTAGGGTGCGTGAATCCCGCCGAGAAAAAAAAAAGAAACAAGTGCGCAAAACGCACAAAGGGGGCAGGGTAGAAACACCCTGACCCCACAAGGACCCCCTGGGCAGAAAAAAGCATTTAAAAAAAAAAAAAAAATCGGCAGGATGCGCTCAGGGTGCGCGGATCCTGCCGAAAAAAAAAAAAATCGACGCGCGGTCTCCCGCGCTTCGATGCAAATTTGCCCCCGGGGGCATGCGGGGGGTGGGTTTATTGTTTATGGGGGGCCTCTAAGGTCCCCCCAAGCCCCGGGGAACACCACCCCCAGGGCTTTTTAAAAAATGATGGCGGGAGGGCTGTGCGCCCTCCCGCTGCCCGGGGACCGCCACACCCCGGGGCTGTTTTTTTTAAATTAAAAACCTGTGTGGGGGGCTCCAGCCCCCACACGCCCGAGACCGCCACCTCCCGGGGCACTAAAGATTTAAATATGGGGGTCCGTTACGGACCCCCAGAGCCCCGGGGACCACCACCTCCCCAAGGCTTTGAACAAGTTGGGAGGGGGGCCGCGCGGCCACCCACCTGGAGCCAGTGATGGCCCTGGGGACCACCACCCCCCAGGGCCGGCTCCTGCAGTGTCCCGGGGTGCCTACCCCCGGGACACTGTAGTTTGCTATGACAGGACGGGAGCATCGCGGCTCCAGTCCTGTCATAGCAAACTTGGTTTGCATTTTCAAAATGCAAACCCAGTTGCTTTCCACACGGGGAGCAGCATGTTAGCTGCTCCCCATGTGGAAAAGCAATGCCGGCTCCCGCAGGAGGCGGGGAGCCGGCTGGGACTGTGGGGGATTGGGGACCCCCACAGTCTCCAACGAGAGGCCAGGCCCCGGGGATGGGGTCCCCGGGGCCATAAGTGGCCCGGGAGGGGGCCACGCAGCCCCCCTCCCCAATTATAAAAAAAGGGCAAGGCAGGCCCCGGGGGATGGGGTCCCGGGGCCTTAAATGGCCTGAGGAGGGGGGCCACGCAGCCCCCCTCCAAATATTTTTTTTTTAAAAATAAATAAAAAAGAGGGCATGCCCCGGGGGATGGGGTCCCCGGGGCCAATAGAGGCCCAGGGAAGGGGGGCCACGTGACCCCCCTTCCCGTTTAAAAAAAATAAAAATAAAAAATAAAACAAAAAAAAATGCTCAGGCCCCGGGGGATGGGGTCCCCGGGGCCAAAAGTGGCTGAGGGAAGGGGGGCCACGCAGCCCCCCTCCCATAAAAAAAAGGAAATGAAAAAAAAAAAAAACGGCATCGTGCCGGAGGCCCCGCCCCCCTCCCTGCAGCAGTGTGCAAACGCGCCCCCTGGCGCGTTTTAAGAAGGGGAAGTAATTCCCCTTGAATACTGGGGGTCCCTGGGGGCCAACTAGCCCACCAGGAACCTCCAGTATGCGCCAGGGGGCTGTGTTGCAGAGAGGTGTACAGAGGCCATGCCCCTTTATACACCTCTCTGCAACGCAGCTCTGTGGCACTTTTTGGAGGTACATGGTGGGCTACTTCGACTCCAGGGACCCTCAGGATTCAAGGGGACTTAATCCCCCAACTTAAAAAGCGCCACGGGGCTTGTTTGCACAGTGGTGAAGGGAGGGGGCTGGGCTTCAGGTGACATGTGTGCAAACAGGCCCCGTGGTGCATTTTAAGATGGGGAATGAAATCCCCTTCAATCCTGAGGGTCCCTGGGGGCCAACTAGCCCACCAGGTACGTCCAGAAAGCGCCACAGAGCTGCGTTGCAGAGAGGTGCAAAAAGGGGCGTGGCCTCTGAACACCTCTCTGCAACGCAGCTCCCTGGCGCATACTGGAGGTACAGGGTGGGCTAGTTGGACCCCAGGGACCCTCATGATTCAAGGGGACTTAATCCCCCAACTTAAAACGCGCCATGGGGCGCGTTTGCCCAGATGTCACCTCAGGCCCCGCCCCCTCCCTTCACCATTGTGCAAATACGAATTCCAATTTACTCACCTGTTATCAGGAGAGACCTCAGTGCTGCATCTTTCAGCCCAGTACTGATCCTGAAAAGTAATTTTAACCGTACTTACCAGTAACTTGAATTTCCTTCCTTAGGATATCATTGCCTGCTTTTTGCTGAAAAAGTTTCTAAGTGTCGATTTTTGAAACATACAAATATTCCTCTAAAATCAGCAGAACTACGAATTCCGATTTACTCACCTGTTATCAGGAGAGAACCCAGTGCTGCATCTTTTAGCCCAGCACTGACCCTGAAAAGTAATTCTAACCGTACTTACCAGTAACTTGTATTTCCTTCCATAGGAATCCATTGTCTGGTTTTCAGCAGAAAAGTTTCAAAGTGTCGATTTTTTAAACATACAAATATTCCTCTAAAATCACCAGAACTACGAATTCCGATTTACTCACCTGTTATCAGGAGAGACCTCAGTGCTGCATCTTTGAGCCCAGTACTGATCCTGAAAAGTAATTTTAACCGTACTTACCAGTAACTTGAATTTCCTTCCATAGGCTAACATTGACTGGTTTCACTTGGAAATTCTTCGAAGTGTGGAGTTTTGGAACTTTATAATATTCCTCTAAAATCAGCTGAACTACGAATTCCGATTTACTCACCTGTTATCAGGAGAGAACCCAGTGCTGCATCTTTTAGCCCAGCACTGACCCTGAAAAGTAATTTTAACCGTACTTACCAGTAACTTGAATTTCCTTCCATAGGCTAACATTGACTGGTTTCACTTGGAAATTCTTCTGTTGAGTTTTGGAACTTTATAATATTCCTCTAAAATCAGCTGAACTACGAATTCCAATTTACTCACCTGTTATCAGGAGAGACCTCAGTGCTGCATCTTTCAGCCCAGTACAGATCCTGAAAAGTAATTCTAACCATACTTACCAGTAACTTGAATTTCCTTCCATAGGCTAACATTGACTGGTTTCACTTGGAAATTCTTCTAAGTGTGGCGTTTTGGAACTTTATAATATTCCTCTAAAATCAGCCGAACTACTAATTCCGATTTACTCACCTGTTATCAGGAGAGAACCCAGTGCTGCATCTTTTAGCCCAGCACTGCCCCTGATAAGTAATTCTAACCGTACTTACCAGTAACTTGTATTTCCTTCCATTGGAATCCATTGTCTGGTTTTCCGCAGAAAAGTTTCAAAGTGCCGTTTTCACAAACTACAAATATTCCTTAAAAATCGCCTGTATGACTTAAACGCATTCTTTCAACTGTTTACAGGAGATGCACCAGTGCTGGATCCAGGATCCACCACTGAGTAAGAAAAAGTAACAATAACACTACTTACCTGCTAAGTGAATTTCCTCCCATAGGATAACATTGGTGATTCTATGTGAAAAAGTTTCTGTCAACTTTTAAAATACAATAATATACCTTAAAAATCACTACTGTAACCAAAACGCTTTTACTCAACTGTTTACAGGAGATGTCCCAGGACTGAATCTAGGATCCAGTCCTGTGGTTAGAAAAAGTAATCCATAAAGTAACTAATTGCATTTAACTAGAAATTCACATTGAGCTCAATGTTGCATTGTGTTTGAAATTGTGTTGCCCATTTCAACAACTGTAACTACTGTACTTAAAAGTCTATTGCCTATTTGCAAAGTATTTAAACTAAAGTAATTCATTCTGAGAAAGTATATTTTGTAATGTAATGTATAATGTAATTACAATGTAATTTAAAAAATAAAATATGTAAAAATAAATAGTTTAAAAAAATGTAGTAAATCAGTATCAAAAAAATAAATATAAAAATTAATACATTTAAAAATTGTCATTTACAAAACCTTTGAAATTCACTGAAAAAACCATAGGTTTTAGGGGCGTTATAGTTAGAAATTAGCATTTAAAAAACCTTTGAAATTCACTGAAAAAACCATAGGTTTCAGGCACGTTATAGTTAGAAATTAGCATTTAAAAAACCTTTGAAATTCACTGAAAAAACCATAGGTTTCAGACACGTTATAGTTAGAAATTAGCATTTAAAAAACCTTTGAAATTCACTGAAAAAACCATAGGTTTTAGGGACAGTTATAGTTAGTTGGACATTTCACTCGTACAAAACCATAGAAATTCCCCTGTTATAGTTAGTTCAGCTAACTATAACTCGCGCCCCATAATGCACTGCTGATGACGTCACATATTACATCACTCATGACATGGTCAGTGACATCACTGATGACATCACTGATGACATCTCAAATGACATCACTGATGACATCATCCAGTGACTGTGTGTTTCTGTAAAGTTTAAATATGATTAATATATATAGGGAAAGGCATATTGAAGAATGAGTGGGTGTATAAGTGTCTGAATGGATGAGTTAGTAGGTGCGTGACTAACTCTATAAGTGAGTGATTAAACGTATCTTACTGAATGCATGGGTTAGTGACTAAACTGGGTGAATGTCTGTATCCGTCTGTCTGTTGCTGTGTAAGTGGCTGCATGGGTTTGTGAATAGCTACATGAGTGTCTATATGAGTTATTGATTGGTTGTCTGAGTATCTGTATTGGTGCCTGAGTGTTTGTGTGGGTGGGATGGGTGCGACTCTGTGCATAGATGTGTGAGTGGGTGATTCATTGGGTGGATGGTTTCAAGAGTGCATCTGTGATAGACTGTATGGGTGGGTAAGTGTGTGTAAGAGTGTATTAGTGAGTGAATGAATGTCCCAGTGGTACATGTGTGAGTAACTACATATGTGAAAGGCAGTATATATGTGTGTTGGAGTATATAAATAGCTATAAGCGAGAGTGTGTGATTGTGAGAGTGACTGTATGGATTAGTGTGTGCTTGCATCAGTGATTGTATAAGAGCGTAAGAATGTGCTAGTATTTGTATGAGTAAGTGAGCTGGTGTGTGTATAACTGTATAGGTGAGTAAATGGCTGTGTGTTTAATTATTTGCATGACTGACTAGGTGTGTGAGTACCTCTATGGATGAGTGGCGGTGTTTGAGTGTCTATATAGGAGTATGAGTGCATATGATAGTCATGTACTGAGTGACCGTAAGTATGAGTGACTGTATGGGTGAGTGAGTGGATGTGTGTGTAGACCTAAGAATCAATGAGTGGGTATGTAGTTATTGGTGTTGGAGTGTCTATGGTTTTGCGAATGGCAGTCTGTAATTTAGAGTGGGTGTATCAAAGGTTATATTAGGGTGTGAGGAGGTGCATCAGATTATCACGTGGATGATGTCATCAGTGATGTCATCAGTGATGTCATTTGAGATGTCATCAGTGATGTCATCAGTGATGTCACTGACCATGTCATGAGTGATGTAATATGTGACGTCATCAGCAGTGCATTGCGGGGGCGCGAGTTATAGTTAGCTGAACTAACTATAACGGGGGAATTTCACGGGTTTTGTACGAGTGCAATGTCCAAGTAACTATAACTGTCCCTAAAACCTATGGTTTTTTAGTGAATTTGTAAGATTTTTAAATGCAAATTTCTAACTATAACGTGTCTGAAACCTATGGTTTTTTCAGTGAATTTCAAAGGTTTTTTAAATGCTAATTTCTAACTATAACGTGTCTGAAACCTATGGTTTTTTCAGTGAATTTCAAAGGTTTTTTAAATGCTAATTTCTAATTATAACGTGTCTGAAACCTATGGTTTTTTCAGTGAATTTCAAAGGTTTTTTAAATGCTAATTTCTAACTATAACGTGCCTGAAACCTATGGTTTTTCAGTGAATTTCAATGGTTTTTAAATGCTAATTCCTAACTATAACATGTCTGAAACCTATGGTTTTTTTCAGTGAATTTCAAAGGTTTTGTAAATGACAATTTTTAAATGTATTAATTGTTATATTTATTTTTTTGATACTGATTTACTACATTTTTTTAAACTATTTATTTTTAGATATTTTATTTTTTAAATTACATTGTAATTACATTATACATTACATTACAAAATATACTTTCTCAGAATGAATTACTTTAGTTTAAATACTTTGCAAATAGGCAATAGACTTTTAAGTACAGTAGTTACAGTTGTTGCAATGGGCAACACAATTTCAAACACAATGCAACATTGAGCTCAATGTGAATTTCTAGTTAAATGCAATTAGTTACTTTATGGATTACTTTTCTAACCACAGGACTGGATCCTAGATTCAGTCCTGGGACATCTCCTGTAAACAGTTGAGTAAAAGCGTTTTGGTTACAGTAGTGATTTTTAAGGTATATTATTGTATTTTAAAAGTTGACACTTAGAAAAATTTTCACATAGAATCACCAATGTTATCCTATGGGAGGAAATTCACTTAGCAGGTAAGTAGTGTTATCGTTACTTTTTCTTACTCAGTGGTGGATCCTGGATCCAGCACTGGTGCATCTCCTGTAAACGGTTGAAAGAATGCGTTTAAGTCATACAGGCGATTTTTAAGGAATATTTGTAGTTTGTGAAAAACGGCACTTTGAAACTTTTCTGCGGAAAACCAGACAATGGATTCCAATGGAAGGAAATACAAGTTACTGGTAAGTACGGTTAGAATTACTTATCAGGGGCAGTGCTGGGCTAAAAGATGCAGCACTGGGTTCTCTCCTGATAACAGGTGAGTAAATCGGAATTAGTAGTTCGGCTGATTTTAGAGGAATATTATAAAGTTCCAAACGCCACACTTAGAAGAATTTCCAAGTGAAACCAGTCAATGTTAGCCTATGGAAGGAAATTCAAGTTACTGGTAAGTACGGTTAGAATTACTTTTCAGGATCTGTACTGGGCTGAAAGATGCAGCACTGAGCTCTCTCCTGATAACAGGTGAGTAAATTGGAATTCGTAGTTCAGCTGATTTTAGAGGAATATTATAAAGTTCCAAAACTCAACAGAAGAATTTCCAAGTGAAACCAGTCAATGTTAGCCTATGGAAGGAAATTCAAGTTACTGGTAAGTACGGTTAAAATTACTTTTCAGGATCAGTACTGGGCTGAAAGATGCAGCAATGAGGTCTCTCCTGATAACAGGTGAGTAAATCGGAATTCGTAGTTCGGCTGATTTTAGAGGAATATTTGCACAATGGTGAAGGAAGGGGGTGGGGCCTGAGGTGACATGTCTGCAAACACACCCAGTGGCGCATTTTAAGTTGGAGAATTAATTCCTTCTCAATCCCGAGGGTCCCTAGGGGCCAACTAGCCCACCAGATACCTCTAGTATGCCCCAGACAGCTGCGTTGCAGAGAGGTGTTCAGAGGCCACGCCCTTTTTACAACACTCTGCAATGCAGCTCCGTGGCGCTTACTGGAGGTACCTGGTGGGCTGGTTCGCCTCAGGGACCCTCAGGATTGAAGGGGATTTAATTCCCCATCTTAAAACGCACCACGGGGCCTGTTTGCACACATGTCACCTGAAGCCCCGCCCCTCCCTTCACCACTGTGCAAACACGCCCCTGGTGCGTTTTAAGTTGGGGGATTAAGTCCCCTTGAATCCTGAGGGTCCCTGGGGGCCAACTAGCTCACCATGTACCTCCAAAAGCGCCACAGAGCTGCGTTGCGGAGAGGTGTAAAAGGGGCGTGGCCTCTGTACACCTCTCTGCAACGCAGCTCCCTAGCATACTGGAGGTTCCTGGTTGGCTAGTTGGCCCCAAGGACCCCAGTATTGAAGGGGAATTTGTTCCCCATCTGCAAACGCGCCAGGGGCGCGTTTGCAGAGTGGTAAAGGAAGGGGGTGGGGCCTGCGGCCCGATCGTTTTTTGTTTTTTTTTCTAAGGGGAGCTGTGTGGCCCCCCTTACTTTTTCCTATTTTTGGGCCCTGGGGACCCCATCCCCCAGGGCCTTATCCCTTTTTTCTTTTTAAATTAAACGGGAAGGGGGCCGCGTGGCCCCCTCCCATGGCCGAATCCGGCCCCGGGGACCCCATCCCCCGGGGCATGGCCACACTTTTAAATACATTTTTAAGGAGGGGGGCTGCGTGGCCCCCTCCTCAGGCCTCCTTTTGCCCCGGGGACCCCATCCCCCGGGGCAGGCCTTTATTTTTTATTTATTTTGTTTTAAAAATTATTATTTTTGGGGAGGGGGGCCGCGTGGCCCCCCTCCCGGGCCACTACTTGCCCTGGGGACCCCATCCCCCGGGGCTGGCCCTATCATTTGGGGTCCGTGGGGGGACCCCAACTCCCCCAAGGACCCTGCCGGCTCCCTGCCTCCTGCGGGAGCCGGCATTGCTTTCCACATGGGGAGCTGCTAACATGCAGCTCCCCATGTGGAAAGCTAATTTGCTTTGGATATTGGAAGCGAGAGCAGGTTTCCTGCTCTCGCTTCAATATCCAAAGCAGTTTGCTATGACAGGACGGGAGCCGCGAGGCTCCCGTCCTGTCATAGCAAACTACAGTGTCCCGGGGGTAGGCACCCTGGGACACTGCAGGAGCCGGCCCTGGGGGGTGGTGGTCCCCAGGGCCATTACAGGCTCCAGGAGGGGGGCCGCACGGCCCCCCTCCCTCCATTGACAAAGCCCCGGGTAGGTGGTGGTCCCCGGGCTCTGGGGGTCCGTAATGGACCCCCATATTGAATTTTTAGTGCCCCGGGAGGTGGCGGTCCCGGGGCGTGTGGGGGCTCAAGCCCCCCACACAGGTAATTTTTAAAAAATTAATAAAGAAGCCCCGGGGAGGTGGCGGTCCCCGGGGCTGCGGGAGGGCCGAGAGCCCTCCCGCACCATTTATTTTTAAAGCCCCGGGGGTGGCGGTCCCGGGGCTTGGGATGGCCTTAGAGGCCCCCACATATTATAAATACCCCCTATGCCCCTGGGACTTGGCCCACCCGGGAGCAATTAACAACGAAGCGCGGGAGACCGCGCTTCGTTTTTTCGGGGCATCCCGCCGATTTTTTGTTTGTTGAAAAAATGCTTTTTTCTGCCCAGGGGGTCCTTGTGGGACCTTCTGAGCAGACCTAGGGGGTCAGGGTGTTTCTACCCTGCCCCCTTTGTGCGTTTTACGCAGTTGTTTTACTGATTTCTTGTCCCTTGGTTCTACCGAGGAACAAGATGGCTGCCAACACTTCCTGGTTTGGAGTGTTGACAACCAATTAGCATGCAGCTCGTGGTCGGGAGGCTGCGCGGATCCTCCGTGCCTCTAAATATCGAAACTTTTATTTTGGATTTTCTCAGCAACTACTGAACGGATTTACACCATTTTTCAAAAGGGTGCTCTCTGAACCAAGCACTACCTTTATGCCAAATATGGTGTAATTCCGTTCAGCAGTTTTTGCTGTAGCCTTGCATAAAGTTTCCTATGGGAAATCGATTTTTTCACTCTTATTTTTTTAATTTCTCCGCAACTACTGAACGGATTTACACCATTTAAAAAAAAGGTCGCTTTCTGAACCAAGCGCTACCTTTTTGCAAAATTTGGTGTAATTCCGTTCAGCAGTTCGGGCTGTAGCCGTGGCTAAAATTTCCTATGGGAATTAACATGGAGAAAACGGAGAAAACTCGTTTTGGGACCCCCCTTTTTCTCGGCCCCCGCTTGACGAATCAACCCGAGACTTTCAGGGTAGGAGTGGAGCGGAGCGCCCCAACAAGTTGGAAGCTTTCGCGAAGATTCGTCAACCGGCGCAAGAGTTATTTCAAATAGAATGTTGCGGATTTCCTATGGATAAAGGTCCTAACTATAACTATCTACTGGCGACCGCCAGTAGATGATATATATATATATATTCACTGAAAAAACCATAGGTTTCAGACACGTTATAGTTAGAAATTAGCATTTAAAAAACCTTTGAAATTCACTGAAAAAACCATAGGTTTTAGGGACAGTTATAGTTAGTTGGACATTTCACTCGTACAAAACCATAGAAATTCCCCCGTTATAGTTAGTTCAGCTAACTATAACTCGCGCTCCGCAATGCACTGCTGATGACGTCACATATTACATCACTCATGACATGGTCAGTGACATCACTGATGACATCTCAAATGATATCACTGATGACATCATCCAGTGACTGTGTGTTTCTGTAAAGTTTAAATATGTTTAATATATATAGGGAAAGGCGTATTGAAGAATGAGTGGGTGTATAAGTGTCTGAATGGATGATTTAGTACGTGAGTGACTGACTCTACAAGTGAGTGATTAAATGTATCTTACTGAATGCATGGGTTAGTGACTAAACTGTGTGAATGTCTGTATCCATCTGTCTGTTGGTTTGTAAACGGCTGCATGGCTTTCTGAATAGCTACATGAGTGTCTACATGGGTTATTGATTGATTGTCTGAGTATCTGTATGGGTGCCTGAGTGTTTGTGTGGGTGGGGTGTGTGGGACTCTGTGCATAGATGTGTGAGTTGGTGATTCACTGGGTGCATGGTTTCAAGAGTGCATCTGTGATGGACTGTATGGGTGGGTGAGTGTGTGTATGGGTGTGTTAGTGATTGAATGTATATCTCAGTGGTACATGTGTGAGTAACTACATATGTGAAAGGCAGTATATATGTGTGTTGGAGTATATAAATGGCTATAAGTGAGAGTGTGTGATTGTGAGAGTGGCTGTATGGATGAGTGTGTACTTGTATCAGTGATTGTATAAGAGTGTAAGAATGTGCTAGTATTTGTATGAGTAAGTGAGCTGGTGTGTGTATAACTGTATAGGTGAGTAAATGGGTGTGTGATTAAGTTTTTGCATGACTGACTAGGTGTGTGAGTACCTCTATGGATCAGTGGCGGTGTGTGAGTGTTTATATAGGTGTATGAGTGCATATGATAGTCCTGTACTGAGTGACTAAGTATGAGTGACTGTACGGGTGAGTGAGTGGATGTGTGTGTAGACCTAAGAATCAGTGAGTGGGTATGTAGTTTTTGGTGGAGTGTCTATGGTTTTGAGAATGGCAGTCTGTAATTTAGAGTGGGTGTATCAAAAGTTATATTAGGGTGTGAGAAGATGCATGAAATTATCACATGGATGATGTCATCAGTGATGTCATTTGAGATGTCATCAGTGATGTCATCAGTGATGTCACTGACCATGTCATGAGTGATGTAATATGTGACGTCATCAGCAGTGCATTGCGGGCGCGAGTTATAGTTAGCTGAACTAACTATAACGGGGGAATTTCTATGGTTTTGTACGAGTGAAATGTCCAACTAACTATAACTGTCCCTAAAACCTATGGTTTTTTCAGTGAATATATATATATATATTATCTACTGGCGGTCGCCAGTAGATAGTTATAGTTAGGACCTATTTTCCATAGGAAATCTGCGACATTCTATTTGAAATAACTCCTGCGTCGGTTGACGAATCTTCGCGAAATTTTCAAACTTTATGGCCCGCTCCGGTCCGCTCTTACCCTGAAATTCTCAGGGTGATTCGTCAAGCGGGGGCCGAGAAAAAGGGGGTCCCAAAACATGTTTTCCCCATTCATTTTCCCATAGGAAACTTTATGCAAGGCTACAGCCCGAACTGCTGAACGGAATTACATCAAATTTGGCAAAGAGGTAGTTCTTGGTTCAAAAAGAACCCTTTTTGTTAAATGGTGTAAATCCGTTCAGTAGTTGCTGAGAAAATCAAAAGTAAAAACACATATATATCTGGGCGGAGCCTAACCACACATGTCATCGTGAGATCTGATTGGCTGTCAGCACTTCATCCTGGAATTGCTGGCAGCCATCTTGGGACCAATATAAATGATAGTACCCCATTGAAATGCATTGTAGTGAATCGAAGATTTTGAGGGTTACCAAAAAGAGAACTATAAAGGGTGATAACAGACTTTAGTTACATTAGAATTCATTTGTTGATGGTACCATACTAATTTCAGGAATTGTGGTGTGTTCTAAGGTGATTTTACCCTGTGAAAAACCTTCTGCTGGGATATCATGAATCATGTTTGAGAGAAAACTATTTTCACATGCTTGTCCCATACAGTTTTGGAAGGTGCCCCAGAAGCTAAAATGAGAGCATATTTTCTGTAAATTCACATTATCTTTCTCAGTCATGTGAGAATGAAGTCTGACATTCTCAGTAAAACATGTACATCCAGCAAGGGCAGAGACTGTCAGTTGATTCCTTTGTGTTCTACTGCAGCTTCCCAGAGTGTTCTAAAGAACAACTAGAGTGCTAACAGCCTTACTTATGACAAAAGTATGGCACACCCGAAGCCATCTTGATTGGAATAAACTGGTAACACTTAAAACATTTAATTTAAAAAGGAACAAAATTATGGGGTTCATCTTGTCATAGAAATTATGGTTAGTGCTCTGGTAAGAAAAATTAGGACATGTTTCAAGTGTGATCTCAAATATCTTCCTGTTATATTTCAACAGGAGCAGCCTGTCAGTTGATGCCTTTGTGTTCTACTGCAGCTTCCCAGAGTGTTCTAAAGAACAACTAGAGCGCTAACAGTCTTACTTATGACAAAAGTATGGCACACCTGAAGCCATCTTGATTGGAATAAACTGGTAACACTTAAAACATTTAATTTAAAAAGGAACAAAATGATGGGGTTCATTTTGTCATAGAAATTATGGTTAGTGCTGTAGAAAGAAAAATTAGGACATGTTTCAAGTGTGATCTCAAATATCTTCCTGTTATATTTCAACAGGAGCAGCCTGTCAGTTGATGCCTTTGTGTTCTACTGCAGCTTCCCAGAGTGTTCTAAAGAACAACTAGAGCGCTAACAGCCTTACTTATGAGAAAAGTATGGCACACCTGAAGCCATCTTGATTGGAATAAACTGGTAACACTTAAAACATTTAATTTAAAAAGGAACACAATGATGGGGTTCATCTTGTCATAGAAATTATGGTTAGTGCTGTAGAAAGAAAAATTAGGACATGTTTCAAGTGTGATCTCAAATATCTTCCTGTTATATTTCAACAGGAGCAGCCTGCCAGTTGATGCCTTTGTGTTCTACTGCAGCTTCCCAGAGTGTTCTAAAGAACAACTAGAGTGCTAACAGCCTTACTTATGACAAAAGTATGGCACACCTGAAGCCATCTTGATTGGAATAAACTGGTAACACTTAAAACATTTAATTTAAAAAGGAACAAAATGAGGGGGTTCATTTTGCTATAGAAATTATGGTTAGTGCTGTAGAGAGAAAAATTAGGACATGTTTTAAGTGAGATCTCAAATATCTTCCTGTTATATTTCAACAGGAGCAGCCTGTCAGTTGATGCCTTTGTGTTCTACTGCAGCTTCCCAGAGTGTTCTAAAGAACAACTAGAGTGCTAACAGCCTTACTTATGACAAAAGTATGGCACACCTGAAGCCATCTTGATTGGAATAAACTGGTAACACTTAAAACATTTAATTTAAAAAGGAACAAAATGAGGGGTTCATTTTGCCATAGAAATTATGGTTAGTGCTGCAAAAAGAAAATTTAGTGCATGTTTTAAGTGAGATCTCAAATCCTCTTCTATTTCATTAGAAAATTCTGACATGCAGACTGAAACAATCACTTTCAATACCAGCAGTAGACTTCCAGTTAACTCCTTGGTGAGCAGTAGCTTTACTACAGTGATCTAATGAACAACTAGAGTAATAACATTCTGAATTTATGGCAAATGTGTGACACATCTGAATGCCTTCTTGATGGAATCAAAGTAAAAAACTGAAAGCATTTCCTACTGAGGAGACTGCAGTAAATGAGGAAATTAGGAAACTTCATAACAAAGAAGTCTTCCAAGATGGCCACCAGTGAAAAAAGAGCCCAAATGTAGCACAAATATTACCCAGATGTAGCCCACATGTAGCCCAATGACAAAAGTGTGCAAAACACTTTTTATTTTTAGTTTTTTTGCAGTTTTATGTAGTGCAGACTGGTCAGGTATTGGAGCGTTGCATCTTAAAACATGACCCCCTACACTACAAAAACACCACTGCACTACCCTAAACCCTAAAACACTACCCCAGCACGACCCCTACACTACACAAGCACCACTGCACTATCCTAAACCCTAAAACACTACCCCCAGCATGACCCCCTACACTACACAAACACCACTGCACTACCCTAAACCCTAAAACACTACCCCAACACCACTGCACTAACCTAAATCCTAAAACACTACCCCCAGCACGACCCCCTACACTACCCAAACACCACTGCACTACCCTAAAACATGACCCCCTACACTACACAAACACCACTGCACTACCCTAAACCCTAAACACTACCCCCAGCACGACCCCCTATACTACACAAGCACCACTGCACTACCCTAAAACCTAAAACACTACCCCCAGCATGACCCCCTACACTACACAAACACCACTGCACTACCTTAAACCCTAAAACACTACCCCAGCACGACCCCCTACACTACCCAAACACCACTGCACTAACCTAAATCCTAAAACACTACCCCCAGCACGACCCCCTACACTACCCAAACACCACTGCACTACCCTAAAACATGACCCCTACACTACACAAACACCACTGCACTACCCTAAACCCTAAAACACTACCCCCAGCATGACCCCTACACTACACAAGCACCACTGCACTACCCTAAACCCTGAAACACCAGCCCCTGCACGACCCCCTACACTGCCCGAACACCACTGCACTGCCCTAAACCCTGAAACACCACCCCCAGCACGACCCCCTACACTGCCCGAACACCACTGCACTGCCCTAAACCCTGAAACACCACCCCTGCACGATCCCCTACACTGCCCGAACACTACTGCACTGCCCTAAACCCTGAAACACCACCCCCATCACGACCCCCTACACTGCACGAACACCACTGCACTGCCCTAAACCCCGAAACACTACCCCCAGCAAGACCCCCTACACTGCCCAAACACCACTGCCCTAAACCCTGAAACACCACCCCCAGCAAGACCCCCTACACTGCCCGTACACCACTGCACTGCCCTAAACCCTGAAACACCACCCCCAGCAAGACCCCCTACAGTGCCCGAAAACCACTGCACTGCCCATAACCCTGAAACACCACCCCCAGCACGACCCCCTACACTGCCCGAACACCACTGCACTGCCCTAAACCATGAAACACCAGCCCCAGCACGATCCCCTACACTGCCCGAACACCACTGCACTGCCCTAAACCCTGAAACACCAGCCCCAGCACAACCCCGTACACTGCCCGAACACCACTGCACTGCCCTAAACCCTGAAACACCAGCCCCAGCACGACCGCCTACACTGCCCGAAAACCACTGCACTGCCCTAAACCCTGAAACACCAGCCCCAGCACGACCCCCTACACGGCCCGAACACCACTGCACTACCCTAAACCCTGAAACACCAGCCCCAGCAAGACCCCCTACACTGCCCGAACACCACTGCACTGCCCTAAACCCTGAAACACCACCCCCAGCAAGACCCCCTACACTGCCCGAACACCACTGCACTAAAGCCTGAAACACCACCCCCAGCAAGACCACCTACACTGGCCGAACACCACTGCACTGCCCTAAACCCTGAAACACCACCCCCTGCACGACCCCCTACACTGCCCAAACACCACTGCACTGCCCTAAACCCTGAAACACCACCCCCTGCACGACCCCCTACACTGCCCGAACACCACTGCACTGCCCTAAACTCTGAAACACCACCCCTCAGCACGACACCCTACACTGCCCGAACACCACTGCACTGCCCTAAACCCTGAAACACCACCCCCAGCACGACCCCCTATACTGCCCGAACACCACTGCACTGCCCTAAACCCTGAAACACCACCCCCTGCAGGACCTCCTACACCGCCGGAACACCACTGCACTGCCCTAAACCCTGAAACACCACCCCCAGCACGACCCCCTACACTGCCCGAACACCACTGCACTGCCCTAAACCCTGAAACATCAACCCCAGCAAGACCCCCTACACTGCCTGAACACCACTGCCCTAAACCCTGAAACACCACCCCCTACACTGCACGAACACCACTGCACTGCCCTAAACCCTGAAACACCACCTCCAGCAAAACCCCCTACACTGCCTGAACACCATTGCTCTGCCCTAACTCCTGAAACACTAGCCCCAGCATGACCCCCTACACTGCCCAAACACCACTGCACTGCCCTAAACCCTGAAACACCACCCCCAGCACGACCCCCTACACTGCCCGAACACCACTGCACTGCCCTAAACCCTGAAACACCAGCCCCAGCATGACCCCCTACACTGCCCGAACACCACTGCACTGCCCTAAACCCTGAAACAACAGCCCCAGCACGACCCCCTACACTGCCGGAACACCACTGCAGTGCCCTAAACCCTGAAACACTAGCCCCAGCACGACCCAATACACTGCCCGAACACCACTGCACTGCCCTAAACCCTGAAACACCAGCCCCAGCACGACCCCTACACTGCCCGAACACCACTGCCCTAAACCCTGAAACACCACCCCCAGCACGACCCCCTACACTGCCCGAACACCACTGCACTGCCCTAAACCCTGAAACACCACCCCCTGCAGCACCCCCTACACTGCCCGAACACCACTGCACTGCCCTAAACCCTGAAACACCACCCCTGCACCGCCCCCTACACTGCCCGAACACCACTGCACTGCCCTAAACCCTGAAACACCACCCCCAGCATGACCCCCTTTACTGCTCGAACACCACTGCACTGCCCCAAACCCTGAAACACCACCCCCAGCACGACCCCCTACACTGCCCGAACACCACTACCCTAAACCCTGAAACACCACCCCTGCACGACCCCCTACACTGCCCGAACACCACTGCACTGCCCTAAACCCTGAAACACCACCCCCTACACGGCCCGAACACCACTGCACTGCCCTAAACCCTGAAACACCACCCCCAGCACGACCCCCTACACTGCCCGAACACCACTGTACTGACCTAAACCCTAAAACACCACCCCAGCATTACCCCCTACACTGCCCAAACACCACTGCACTGCCCTAAACCCTAGAACACTATCCCCAGCACGACCCCTACACTACCCGAACACCACTGCACTACCCTAAACCCTAAAATACTACCCCCAGCACAACCCCCTACACTACCCGAACACCACTGCACTGCCCTAAACCCTCAAACACTCCCCCAGCACGACCCCCTACACTACCCGAACACCACTGCACTGCCCTAAACCTAAAACACTCCCCCAGCGCGACCCCTACACTACCCAAACACCACTGCACTGCCCTAAACCCTAAAACACTACCCCCGCATGACCCCCTACACTACCCAAACACCAATGCTCTACCCTAATCCCTAAAACACTACCCCCGCATGACCCCCTACACTACCCTAAACCCTAAAACACTACCCCCGCACAACTCCCTACACTACCCAAAGATCACTGCACTACCCTAAACCCTAAAACACTACCCCCTACACTACACAAACACCACTGCACTACCCTAAACCCTAAAACACTACCCCCAGCAGTACCCCTACACTACCCAAACACCACTGCACTAACCTAAACCGTAAAGCACTACCCCCAGCAGTACCCCCTACACTACCCAAACACCACTGCACTACCCTACATCCCTACCCCCAGCACGACCCCCTACACTACCCAAACACCACTGCACTACCCTAAACCCTAAAACACTACCCCCAGCACGACCCCCTACACTACCCAAATACCACTGCACTACCCTAAACCCTAAAACACTCCCCCAGCACGACTCCCTACACTAACCAAACACCACTGCACTACCCTAAACCCTAAATCTACCCCCAGCATGACCCCCTACACTACACAAACACCACTGCACTACCCTAAACCTAAAACACTACCCCCAGCACGACCCTCTTCACTACCTAAACACAACTGCACAATTTGTTACAGGCGTTGCAACGCAGGCCTGTGGTGCTTACTGGAAGTACCTAGTGGGCTAGTTGGGCCCCAGGGACCCTCAGGATTCAAGGTGACCTAATCCCCCAACTTAAAACGCACCACGGGGCGCGTTTGCACAGTGGTGAAGGGAGGGGGCGGGGCCTCAGGTGACATGTGCGCAAACACGCCCTGTGGTGCGTTTTAAGTTGGGGAATTAATTCCCTTTGAATCCTGAGGGACCCTGGGGCCAACTAGCTCCACCAGGTACCTTCAGTAAGCACAACAGAGTTGCATTGCAGAGAGGTGAAAAAAGGTGCGTGGCCTCGGAACGCCTCTCTGCAACTCAGCTCTGTGGTCCTAACTGTAGGTACCTGGGGGCTAGTTGGGCCCCAGGGATCCTCAGAATTCAGGGGACTTAATCCCGCAACTTAAAACGCGCCACGGGGTGCGTTTGCACACATGTCACCTCAGGCCCCTCCCTTCACCACTGTGCAAACGCGCCCTGTAGCGCGTTTTAAGAGGTAGTTTTAATCCCCCTGCCCTATTATGTACTAGGGACTTGCAGAGGAGGTCATGCTAATCACAGGGGTACCCCAACGCATAGTGTTCCCTAGTGTATGTAGGTGTTTTCACTGTATTCTAAGTGTCTTTTAGCATAGCACTGGCTCTGGTTAGTCAGAGTCAGTTGCCACCAGTACCCGTCTGAAAAAGTTGTGGGCACAGAATGATTTTGCAACAAGGCCTCTTTCTGCTCCTCTGTTGGTTCTTTCTGCACATCTTTTGCTTCTTTCTGTGCGTTTTTTCTTCTTTCTTCACATGTCCTACCTCTGTAGGCATAGTTAGAAACTAGCATTTAAAAAACCTTTGAAATTCACTGAAAAACCATAGGTTTCAGACACGTTATAGTTAGAAATTAGCATTTAAAAAACCTTTGAAATTCACTGAAAAATCCATAGGTTTTAGGGACAGTTATAGTTAGTTGGACATTTCACTCGTACAAAACCATAGAAATTCCCCCGTTATAGTTAGTTCAGCTAACTATAACTCGCGCCCCCGCAATGCACTGCTGATGACGTCACATTTTACATCACTCATGACATGGTCAGTGACATCACTGATGACATCACTGACATCATCCAGTGACGGGGGAATTTCACGGGTTTTGTACGAGTGCAATGTCCAACTAACTATAACTTTCCCTAAAACCTATGGTTTTTTCAGTGAATATATATATATATATATATTATCTACTGGCGGTCGCCAGTAGATAGTTATAGTTAAAACCTATTATCCATAGGAAATCCACGACATTCTATTTGAAATAACGTTGGCGCCGGTTGACGAATCTTCGCGAAAGTTTCCAACTTGTTGGGGCGCTCCGGTCCGCTCATATCCTGAAAGTCTCGGGGTCATACATCAAGCGAGGGCCGAGAAAAAAGGGGGGTCCCAAAACGCGTTTTCCCCATTCATTTTTCCATAGGAACCTTTAGTCGCAGCTACAGCTCGAACTGCTGAACGGAATTACACCAAATTTGGCAAAGATGTAGCCCTTGGTTCAGTGTCGTGCCTTTTGCTTAAATGGTGTAAATCCGTTCAGTAGTTCCTGAGAAAATCAAAAGTAAAGTCACATATATATCTGGGCGGAGCCTAACCACCCATGTCATCGTGAGATCTGATTGGCTGTCAGCACTTCATCCTGGAATTGCTGGCAGCCATCTTGGGACCAATATAAATGATAGTACCTCATTGAAATGCATTGTAGTGAATAGAAGATTTTGAGGATCACCAAAAGGAGAACTATAAAGGGTGATAACAGGCTTTAGTTACATTAGAATTTATTTGTTGATGGTACCATACTAATTTTAGGAATTGTGGTGTATTCTAAGGTTATTTTACCATGTGAAAAACCTTCTGCTGGGATATCATGAATCATGTTTGAGAGAACACTATTTTCTCATGCTTGTCCCGTGGAGGTTTGGAAGGTGCTCCAGAAGCTAAAATGAGAGCATATTTTCTGTAAATTCACATTATCTTTCTCACTCATGTGAGAATGAAGTCTGACATTCTCAGTAAAACATGTACATCCAACAAGGGCAGAGACTGTCAGTTGATTCCTTTGTGTTCTACTGCAGCTTCCCAGAGTGTTCTAAAGAACAACTAGAGTGCTAACAGCCTTACTTATGACAAAAGTATGGCACACCTGAAGCCATCTTGATTGGAATAAACTGGTAACACTTAAACAATTTAATTTAAAAAGGAACAAAATGATGGGGTTCATTTTGTCATAGAAATTATGGTTAGTGCTGTAGAAAGAAAAATTAGGACATGTTTCAAGTGTGATCTCAAATATCTTCCTGTTATATTTCAACAGGAGCAGCCTGCCAGTTGATGCCTTTGTGTTCTACTGCAGCTTCCCAGAGTGTTCTAAAGAACAACTAGAGTGCTAACAGCCTTACTTATGACAAAAGTATGGCACACCTGAAGCCATCTTGATTGGAATAAACTGGTAACACTTAAAACATTTAATTTAAAAAGGAACAAAATGATGGGGTTCATTTTGTCATAGAAATTATGGTTAGTGCTGTAGAAAGAAAAATTAGGACATATTTCAAGGGTGATCTCAAATATCTTCCTGTTATATTTCAACAGAAGCAGCCTGCCAGTTGATGACTTTGTGTTCTACTGCAGCTTCCCAGAGTGTTCTAAAGAACAACTAGAGCGCTAACAGCCTTACTTATGACAAAAGTATGGCACACCTGAAGCCATCTTGATTGGAATAAACCGGTAACACTTAAAACATTTAATTTAAAACGGAACAAAATGAGGGGTTCTTTTTGAAATAGAAATTATGGTTAGTGCTGCAGAAAGAAAAATTAGGGCATGTTTTAAGTGAGATCTCAAATCCTCTTCTATTTCATTAGAAAATTCTGACATGCAGACTGAAACAATCACTTTCAATACCAGCAGCAGACTACCAGTTAACTCCCTGGTGAGCAGTAGCTTTACTCCAGTGATCTAATGAGCAACTAGAGTGCTAACATTCTGAATTTATGGCAGATGTGAGACACATCTGAATGCCTTCTTGATGGAATCAAAGTAAAAAACTGAAAGCATTTCCTACTGAGGAGACTGCAGTAAATGAAGAAATTAGGAAACTTCATAACAAAGAAGTCTTCCAAGATGGCCACCAGTGAAAAAGAGCCCAAATGTAGCACAAATATTACCCAGATGTAGCCCACATATAGCCCAATGACAAAAGTGTGCAAAACACTTTTTATTTTTAGTTTTTTGCAGTTTTATGTAGTGCAGACTGGTCAGGTATTGGAGCATTGCATCTTAAAACATGACCCCCTACACTACAAAAACACCACTGCACTACCTTAAACCCTAAAACACTACCCCCAGAACGACCCCCTACACTACACAAGCACCACTGCACTATCCTAAACCCTAAAACACTACCCCCAGCACGACCCCCTACACTACCCAAGCACCACTGCACTATCCTAAACCCTAAAACACTACCCCCAGCACGACCCCCTACACTACCCAAACACCACTGCACTAACCTAAATCCTAAAACACTACCACCAGCACGACCCCTACACTACCCAAACACCACTGCACTACCCTAAAACATGACCCCCTACATTACACAAACACCACTGCACTACCCTAAACCCTAAAACACTACCCCCAGCACGACCCCCTACACTATACAAGCACCACTGCACTACCCTAAACCCTAAAACACTACCCCCAGCACGACCCCCTACACTACAAAAACACCACTGCACTACCCTAAACCCTAAAACACTACCCCCAGCACGACCCCCTACACTACCCAAACACCACTGCACTAACCTAAATCCTAAAACACTACCCCCAGCACGACCCCCTACACTACCCAAACACCACTGCACTACCCTAAAACATGACCCCTACACTACACAAACACCACTGCACTACCCTAAACCCTAAAACACTACCCCCAGCACGACCCCCTACACTACACAAGCACCACTGCACTACCCTAATCCCTAAAACACTACCCCCAGCACGACCCCCTACACTGCCCGAACACCACTGCACTGCCCTAAACCCTGAAACACCAGCCCCTGCATGACCCCCTACACTGCCCGAACACCACTGCACTGCCTAAACCCTAAAACACCACCCCTAGCACGACCCCCTACACTGCCCGAACACCACTGCACTGCCCTAAACCCTGAAACACCACCCCCTTCACGACCCCCTACACTGCCCGAACACCACTGCACTGCCCTAAACCCTGAAACACCACCCCAGCATGACCCCCTACACTGCCCGAACACCACTGCACTGCCCTAAACCCTGAAACACTACCCCCAGCAAGACCCCCTACACTGCCCGAACACCACTGCACTGCCCTAAACCCTGAAACATCACCCCCAGCAAGACCCCCTACACTGCCCGAACACCACTGACCTAAACCCTGAAACACCACCCCCAGCACGACCCCCTACACTGCCCGAACACCACTGCACTGCCCTAAACCCTGAAACACTACCCCCAGCATGACCCCCTACACTGCCCGAACACCACTGCTCTGCCCAAAACCCTGAAACACCAGCCCCAGCACGACCCCTACACTGCCCGAACACCACTGCACTGCCCTAAACCCTGAAACACCAGCCCCAGCACAACCCCCTACACTGCACGAACACCACTACACCACCCTAAACCCTGAAACACTACCCCCAGCAAGACCCCCTACACTGCCCGAACACCACTGCACTGCCCTAAACCCTGAAACACCACCCCCTGCACAACCCCCTACACTGCCCGAACACCACTGCACTGCCCTAAACCCTGAAACACCACCCCCAGCATGACCCCTACACTGCCCGAACACCACTGACCTAAACCCTGAAACACCACCCCCAGCACGACCCCCTACACTGCCCGAACACCACTGCACTGCCCTAAACCCTGAAACACTACCCCCAGCATGACCCCCTACACTGCCCGAACACCACTGCTCTGCCCAAAACCCTGAAACACCAGCCCCAGCACGACCCCCTACACTGCCCGAACACCACTGCACTGCCCTAAACCTTGAAACACCAGCCCCTGCATGACCCCCTACACTGCCCGAACACCACTGCACTACCCTAAACCCTGAAACATCACCCCCAGCATGACCCCCTACACTGCCCGAGCACCACTGCACTGCCCTAAACCCTGAAACACCAGCCCCAGCACGACCCCCTATACTGCCCGAACACCACTGCACTGCCCTAAACCCTGAAACACCAGCCCCAGCACGACCGCCTACACTGCCCGAACACCACTGCACTGCCCTAAACCCTGAAACACCAGCCCCAGCACGACCCCCTACACTGCCCGAACACCACTGCACTGCCCTAAACCGTGAAACACCAGCCTCAGCACGACCCCCTACTCTGCCTGAACACCACTGCACTGCCCTGAACCCTGAAACACCATCCCCAGCACAAGACCCTACACTGCCCGAACACCACTGCACTGCACTAAACCCTGAAACAACACCCCGTGCATGACCCCCTACACTGCCCGAACACCACTGCACTGCCCTAAAACCTGAAACACCACCCCCAGCGCGACCCCCTACACTGCCCGAACACCACTGCCCTAAACCCTGAAACACCACCCCCAGCAAGGCCCCCTACACTGCCCGAACACCACTGCACTGCCCTAAACACTGAAACACCAGCCCCAGCACGACCCCCTACACTGCCCGAACACCACTGCAATGCCCTAAACCCTGAAACACCACCCCTGCACGACCCCCTACACTGCCCGAACACCACTGTACTGCCCTAAACCCTGAAACCCCACCCCCAGGATGACCCCTACACTGCCAGAACACAACTGCACTGCCCTAAACCCTGAAACACCACCCCCTGCACGACCCCCTACACTGCCCGAACACTACTGCACTGCCCTAAACCCTGAAACACCACCCCAGCACGACCCCTACACTGCACGAACACTACTGCACCGCCCTAAACCCTGAAACACTACCCCCAGCAAGACCCCTACACTGCCCGAACACCACTGCACTGCCCTAAACCCTGAAACATCACCCCCAGCAAGACCCCCTACACTGCCCGAACACCACTGCCCTAAACCCTGAAACACCACCACCAGCAAGACCCCTACACTGCCCGAACACCACTGCACTGCCCTAAACCCTGAAACACCACCCCCAGCAAGAACCCCTACACTGCCCGAACACCACTGCACTGCCCTAAACCCTGAAACACCACCCCAGCACGATCCCCTACACTGCCCGAACACCACTGCTCTGCCCAAAACCCTGAAACACCAGCCCCAGCACGACCCCTACAGTGCCCGAACACCACTGCACTGCCCTAAACCCTGAAACACCACCCCCAGCACGACCCCTACACTGCCCGAACACCACTGCACTGCCCTAAACCCTGAAACATCACCCCCAGCACAACCCCCTACACTGCCTGAGCACCATTGCTCTGCCCTAAACCCTGAAACACCAGCCCCAGCACGATCCCCTACACTGCCCGAACACCACTGCACTGCCCTAAACCCTGAAACACCACCCCCAGCACGACCCCCTACACTGCCCGAACACCACTGCACTGCCCTAAACCCTGAAACACCAGCCCCAGCACGAACCCCTACACTGCCCGAACACCACTGCATTGCCCTAGACTCTGAAACACCAGCCCCAGCAAGACCCCTACACTGCCCGAACACCACTGCACTGCCCTGAACCCTGAAACACCAGCCCCAGCACGACCCCCTACACTGCCCGAACACCACTGCACTGCCCTAAACCCTGAAACACCAGCCCCAGCACGACCCCCTACACTGCCCGAACACCACTGCACTGCCCAAAACCCTGAAACACCAGCCCCAGCACGACCCCCTACACTGCCCGAACACCACTGCACTGCCCTAAACCCTGAAACACCAGCCCCAGCACCACCCCCTACAATGCCCGAACACCACTGTACTGCCCTAAACCCTGAAACACCACCCCCTGCACCGCCCCTACACTGCCCGAACACCACTGCACTGCCCTAAACCCTGAAACACCACCCCCTGTACGACCCCCTACACTGCCCGAACACCACTGCACTGCCCTAAACCCTGAAACACCACCCCCTGCACCACCCCTACACTGCCCGAACACCACTGCACTGCCCTAAACCCTGAAACACCACCCCCTGCACCGCCCCCTACACTGCCCGAACACCACTGCACTGCCCTAAACCCTGAAACACCACCCCCAGCATGACCCCCTTTACTGCTCAAACACCACTGCACTGCCCCAAACCCTGAAACACCACCCCAGCATGACCCCCTACACTGCCCGAACACCACTGCACTGCCCTAAACCCTGAAACACCACCCCTGCACCACCCCCTACACTGCCCGAACACCACTGCACTGCCCTAAACCCTGAAACACCACCCCTGCTCCACCCCCTACACTGCCCGAACACCACTGCACTGCCCTAAACCCTGAAACACCACCCCTGCACCGCCCCCTACACTGCCCGAACACCACTGCACTACCCTAAACCCTAAAATACTCCCCCAGCACGACCCCCTACACTACCCGAACACGACTGCACTGCCCTAAACCCTAAAACACTCCCCCAGCACGACCCCCTACACTACCCGAACACCACTGCACTGTCCTAAACCCTAAAACACTCCCCCAGCACGACCCCCTACACTACCTAAACACCACTGCACTGCCCTAAACCCTAAAACGCTACCCCTGCATGACCCCCTACACTACCCAAAGACCACTGCACTACCCTAAACCCTAAAAAACCTACCCCCAGCACGAACCCCTACACTACCCAAACACCACTGCACTACCCTAAACCATAAAACACTACCCCCAGCAGTACCCCCTACGCTACCCAAACACCACTGCACTACCCTAAACCCTAAAACACTACCCCCAGCAGTACCCCTACACTACCCAAACACCATTGCACTACCCTAAACCCTAAAACACTACACCCCAGCAGTATCCCCTACACTACCCAAACACCACTGCACTACCCTAAACCCTAAAACCCTAAAACACTAACCCCAGCACGACCCCCTACACTACCCAAACACCACTGCACTACCCTAAACCCTAAATCTACCCCCAGCATGACCCCCTACACTACACAAACACCACTGCACTACCCTAAACCCTAAAACACTACCCCCAGCACGACCTCTTTTCACTACCTAAACACAACTGCACAATTTGTTACAGGCGTTGCAAAGCAGGCCTGTGGTGCTTACTGGAAGTACCTGGTGGGCTAGTTGGGCCCAGGGACTCTCAGGATTCAAGGTGACCTAATCCCCCAACTTAAAACGCGCCACGGGGTGCGTTTGCACAGTGGTGAAGGGAGGGGCGGGGCCTCTGGTGAAATGTGCGCAAACACGCCCTGTGGTGCGTTTTAAGTTGGGGAGTTAATTCCCTTTGAATCCTGTGGGCCAACTAGCCCACCAGGTACCTTCAGTAAGCACAACAGAGTTGCGTTGCAGAGAGGTAAAAAAGGTGCGTGGCCTCGGAACGCCTCTCTGCAACTCAGCTCTGTGGTCATAACTGTAGGTACCTGGGGGCTAGTTGGGCCCCAGGGACCCTCAGGATTCAAGGGGACTTAATCCCGCAACTTAAAACGCGCCACGGAGCGCGTTTGCACACATGTCACCTCAGGCCCCCCTCCCTTCACCACTGTGCACTGGCTCTGGTTAGTCAGAGTCAGTTACCACCAGTACCCGTCTGAAAAAGTTGTGGGCACAGGATGCTTTTGCAACAAGGCCTCTTTCTGCTCCTCTGTTGGTTCTTTCTGCACATCTTTTGCTTCTTTTTGTGCGTTTTTTCTTCTTTCTTCACATGTCCTACCTCTGTTGGCATAGTTAGAAACTAGCACTTAAAAAACCTTTGAAATTCACTTAAAAAACCATAGGTTTCAGGCACGTTATAGTTAGAAATTAGCATTTAAAAAACCTTTGAAATTCACTGAAAAAACCATAGGTTTCAGGCACGTTATAGTTAGAAATTAGCATTTAAAAAACCTTTGAAATTCACTGAAAAAACCATAGGTTTCAGGCACGTTATAGTTAGAAATTAGCATTTAAAAAACCTTTGAAATTCACTGAAAAAAACCATAGGTTTCAGACACGTTATAGTTAGAAATTAGCATTTAAAAAACCTTTGAAATTCACTGAAAAAACCATAGGTTTTAGGGACAGTTATAGTTAGTTGGACATTGCACTCGTACAAAACCCGTGAAATTCCCCTGTTATAGTTAGTTCAGCTAACTATAACTCGCGCCCCGCAATGCACTGCTGATGACGTCACATATTACATCACTCATGACATGGTCAGTGACATCACTGATGACATCACTGATGACATCTCAAATGACATCACTGATGACATCATCCATGTGATAATTTCATGCATCTTCTCACACCCTAATATAACTTTTGATACACCCACTCTAAATTACAGACTGCCATTCTCAAAACCATAGACACTCCAACACCAAAAACTACATACCCACTCACTGATTCTTAGGTCTACACACACATCCACTCACTCACCCGTACAGTCACTCATACTTAGTCACTCAGTACAGGACTATCATATGCACTCATACACCTATATAAACACTCACACACCGCCACTCATCCATAGAGGTACTCACACACCTAGTCAGTCATGCAAAAACTTAATCACACACCCATTTACTCACCTATACAGTTATACACACACCAGCTCACTTACTCATACAAATACTAGCACATTCTTACACTCTTATACAATCACTGATACAAGTACACACTCATCCATACAGCCACTCTCACAATCACACACTCTCACTTATAGCCATTTATATACTCCAACACACATATATACTGCCTTTCACATATGTAGTTACTCACACATGTACCACTGAGATATACATTCAATCACTAACACACCCATACACACACTCACCCACCCATACAGTCCATCACAGATGCACTCTTGAAACCATGCACCCAGTGAATCACCAACTCACACATCTATGCACAGAGTCACACACACCCCACCCACACAAACACTCAGGCACCCATACAGATACTCAGACAATCAATCAATAACCCATGTAGACACTCATGTAGCTATTCAGAAAGCCATGCAGCCGCTTACAAACCAACAGACAGACGGATACAGACATTCACACAGTTTAGTCACTAACCCATGCATTCAGTAAGATACATTTAATCACTCACTTGTAGAGTCAGTCACTCACATACTAAATCATCCATTCAGACACTTATACACCTACTCATTCTTCAATACGCCTTTCCCAATATATATTAAACATATTTAACTTTACAGAAACACACAGTCACTGGATGATGTCATCAGTGATGTCATTTGAGATGTCATCAGTGATGTCATCAGTGATGTCACTGACCATGTCATGAGTGATGTAATATGTGACGTCATCAGCAGTGCATTGCGGAGGCGCGAGTTATAGTTAGCTGAACTAACTATAACGGGGGAATTTCTATGGTTTTGTACGGGTGAAATGTCCAACTAACTATAACTGTCCCTAAAACCTATGGTTTTTTCAGTGAATATATATAAACACAAGCAATCCTGGCACACCGCTTTCCCAATGAGATCTCCCAGGTACGGACCACCAGACGTTAAGCGTTGAAATATGAAATGTGCTTTATTCCAGAATAATGACACGTAATCTAAACCAGGCCAGTGCCTGACATGACGCGTTTTGATCGCTGGAGCGCGGTTTTGATCGCATATAGATATAGACATATATATGAAAAAGTTTTTTGACTTCCCTATATCTTTGCCTCCATTTGATGAATCTTCAAAACATTTTTTAAAAAGTGCCCCGGTGATTCTAGTTGCACATGGAAAGTTTTGGGGCAATCATCAAGCAGGGGCAAGAAAAAGGGGGGGGTTAAAAAAAAGTGTTTTTCCCATGTTAATTTCCATAGGGATTTTGAACATGACTACAGCCCGAACCGCTGGACGGAATTACACCAAATTTGGGAGGAAGGTAGCTCTTGGATCAGAATGAGTGTTTTTTAGTTATTCGGTGTAAATCCGTTCAGTGGTTTTAGAGTTATTTAAACAAAATCAAATTTGTATGTAAAGGAACAAGGATCCTCCAAGAATCCGACAGTCCCTGTGCTCCAATCGGGTTAGCTGCCAACACTTCAGCCAGGAAGTGTTGGCAGCCATCTTGGGCCTCAGCTTCAGCCGAGTCCCACAAAAAAAAGTTTGAAAAAAGAAAGGGGGGCTGAGTAGGAATACCCTGACCCCCAAACTGTGGGCCTGGGTTCCCTGTGACCCTGACAGGGCCAAAAAGCACTTTAAAAAAAATTGCCATGGGAACACGACAGAGCCGCGAATCCATAGCAAAATCTTTAAAAACCACAAGAGTGTTCTCCTGGGCTTGTTTACATTATAACCCTCGGGGGGCCAGTTCCCAGGGGCATGCGGACTTTTTTTTAAAATGGAGGGATGCGCAGGGGGTCTCCCTCCTTGGGCTTAGTTATGACCCAGAGACCACCTTCTCCCTTGGCCTTAATTTTAATAATGCGGGGGGTGCGGACCACCCCCCACGAGTTCCATGGACAACCACCTCCCTGGGGCAAAATACAAACAAATGGGGTGCCTTCGTGGACCCGCCTAGCCCCAGGGACCACCACCTCCCTGGGGCAATGTTAAATATCGATTGGGGGGCTGAGTAGACCCTCCCACACCCCATGAACCATCACCTTCCTGGGGCTTTCTTTTATTTAGAAGTAGGAGGCCACATGGCTCCCCTCCCGGGCTGTTCTCAGCCCCAGGACTACCATCTCCCTGGGTCTGGTTTATGAAAATCAAAGGAGTGGGGCCACGGGCCACCCTCCTGGTGGCTGTTTGCTTTAGCTTGGCGGGAGCTGTGAGCTCCCGCCAAGCTAAAGCAAGTACTCCACTTCCAGTGGGAGGGGGCTGTCAAAGTGCTCCTACCTGCTGGAAGCAGAGATTTAATCTCTTTCTCTGCGCACAGACATGCGGGAAGGGAAAGAGATGAAACAATTGCTCCTGCGTGGAGGGAGATGCTTTCCAGCAGCCACCTCCATGCTGCAGCAATGCTGGCTCCCTCCGGAAGAAAGCCGGCTGGAACTGTGGGGGCCTTGAGGCTCCCCCGCGGTCCCTGTGAAAAGAGCAGAAAGAGGCAAAATAAAGCTGAGAAACGAGCAGAAAGAGGCAGAGTAAAGGTCAGCAACCAGCACAAATAGGCATAACTAAAGGTGAGTAACAAGCAAAAAGAGGCAAAATAACGATCAGCAATGAGCAGAAAAAGGCATAATAAAGGTGAAAAACGAGCAGAAAGAGGCAGAATAAATGTCAGAAAGGAGTAGAAAGAGGCAGAATAATGGTCAGAAACGAGCTGAAAGAGGCAAAATAAAGATGAGAAAAGAGCAGAAAGAGGCAGAATAATGATCAGCAACTAGCAGAGAGAGGCAAAATAAAGGTGCGAAATGAGCACAAAGAGGCAGAATAAAGGGCATAAACGAGCAGAAAGAAGCAAAATATAGGTGAGAAACGAGCAGAAAGAGGCAAAATAGAGGTGAGAAACCAGCACCAAGAGGCAAATTAAAGGTAAGAAATGAGCAGAAAGAGGCAAAATAAAGGTCAGCAATGAGTATAAAGAGGCAAAATACAGGTAAGAAGTGAGCAGAAAGATTCAAAATAAAGGTAAGGAACAAGCAGGAAGAGGCAAAATAAGGGTGAGACACGAGCAGAAAGAGGCAGAATAAATGTCAGAAAGGAGTAGAAAGAGGCAGAATAAAGGTCAGAAACTAGCTGAAAGAGGCAAAATAAAGATGAGAAACGAGCAGAAAGAGGCAGAATAATGATCAGCAACTAGCAGAGAGAGGCAGAATAAAGGTGAAAAAAGAGCAGGAAGAGGCAGAACAAAGGGAAAAATTAGCAGAAGGAGGCAGAAAAAAGGTCAGCAATGAGCAGAAAGAGGCAGAATAAATGTGAGACACCAGCAGCAAGAGGCAGAATAAAGGTCAGAAATGAGCAGAAAGAGGCAAAATAAAAGTCAGGAGTGAGCAGAACGAGGCAAAATAATGGGCAGAATGAGCAGAAAGAGGGAAAATAGAGGTCAGCAACAACCTGAAAGAGGCAAAATGAGGTCAGCAACAAGCCTATAGAGACACAATAAAGCTGAGAAACGAGCAGAAAGAGGCAGAGTAAAGGTCAGCAACCAGCACAAATAGGCATAACTAAAGGTGAGTAACAAGCAGAAAGAGGCAAAATAACGATCAGCAATGAGCAGAAAAAGGCAAAATAAAGGTGAGAAATGAGCAGAAAGAGGCAGAATAAAAGTGAGAAATGAGCAGAAAGAGGCAAAATAAAGGTGAGAAACGAGTAGAAAGAGGCAGAATAAATGTCAGAAATGAGTAGAAAGAGGCAGAATAAAGGTCAGAAACGAGCTGAAAGAGGCAAAATAAAGATGAGATACGAGCAGAAAGAGGCAGAATAATGATCAGCAACTAGCAGGGAGAGGCAAAATAAAGGTGAGACATGAGCACAAAGAGGCAGAACAAAGGGCATAAACGAGCAGAAAGAAGCAAAATATAGGTGAGAAACGAGCAGAAAGAGGCAAAATAGAGGTGAGAAACCAGCACCAAGAGGCAAACTAAAGGTAAGAAATGAGCAGAAAGAGGCAAAATAAAGGTCAGCAATGAGTAGAAAGAGGCAAAATACAGGTGAGGAGTGAGCGGAAAGATTCAAAATAAAGGTCAGGAACAAGCAGGAAGAGGCAAAATAAAGGTGAGACACGAGCAGAAAGAGGCAGGATAAAGGTCAGAAACAAGCAGAAAGAGGCAAAATTAAGGTCAGAATGGAGCAAAAAGAGGCAGAATAGAGGTGAGAAACCAGCAGCAAGAGGCAGAATAAAGGTCAGAAACGAGCAGAAAGAGGCAAAATAAAGGTCAGGAGTGAGCTTACAGCGGCAAAATAGGCAGAATGAGCAGAAAGAGGAAAAATAGAGGTCAAAAACAAGCAGCAAGCGGCAAAATACAGGTCAAAAGCAAGCAGCAAGAGGCAAAATAAAGGTCAGGAGCGAGAAGAAAGAGGCAAAATAACAGGCAGAAAGAGGCAAAATAGATGGTAGGAGAGAAGAGGCAGAAAAACTAGCAGAAAATGAGGGGAGGAGGGACAAAACCAAAGGCAGCAGAGGGAATTGAAATGCAGGCAAGCTGGACAGGAGGACTGTCAAATGGGGAGGTGGCACGAGGACCTGCTCGCGTATGCCCCCCACTTTATTTTACTGCACACCCACTGACAGACCCACTCATACACTCATGCACCCACTCACAGATTCATTCAAGCACTCATTTACCCACTAACAGACGCACTGAGAAATTCACACACACACTCACAGACTCACTCACAGACTCATTCACACATCTACTCACACACTCATTCATTCACTCACAGGCCCACTCAAAGACTCACAGACACACTCACATACCCACTGAGACATTCATGCACCAACTCGCAGTTCCACTCAGACACTCTTGCACCCTCTCATAGACCCACACAGAGAATCTTGCATGTTCTCACAGACCCACTCAGACACTTATCCACCCACTCAGACCAACACAGACACTCATGTTCCCATTCACAGACCCACTCAGAGACTCTCGCGCCCACTCACAGATCCACTGAGAAAGTCATGCACCCACTGACTGACCCACTCAGACACTCACTCATTCACTCAAAGACCCACTCAGAGACTCACATAACCACTCACAGATCCACTCAGACACTCACTCACCCACTCAGAGGCTTATCCATCTATTCAAAGGCCTTCAAAGACACTCATGAACCCACTCACAGATCCAATCAGAGACTCACACACAGACTCACAGACCCACTCAGACACTCATGCACCCACTCACAGACCCACACAGATACTCAAATATCCAGTCAAATAACCACTCAGAGACTCACATTCTCACTCACAGACCCACACAGAGACTTATGCACTCAATCACTAACTCACAAACCCACTCAGAGACTCATGTACTCACTCACAGACCCATTCATGCACCCACTCACAGACCCACTTAGACACTCACACACCTACTCACCGATCTACACCGACATCCACACACTCACTAACAGACCCACTCAGACACTCTAACACCCATTCACAGACATGCTGAGACACTCATGCACTTACTCACACACTCACTGTCAAAGGTTAGTGGTTACATTTAGGAAATATTTTTTTTTTAAAACCTTAGAAATTCACTTAAAAAAACAAAGGTTACAGGAATGTTATAGTTAGGAAACAACACTAAAAAAACTGAGAACTTTACTGAAAAAATCAAAGGAAACAGAGGCATTATAGTTAGGAAATAGAATTTTAAAAAAACCTTAGAAATTCACTGAAAAAAACCCCAAATGTTACAGGGATGTTATAGTTAGGCTCATATTTCACTCGTACAAAACCAGTGAAATTCCTCAGTTATAGTTAGATGAGCTAAGTACAACTTATGGCTCTACAATGCACTGCTTATGACCTCACATACTACATCAATCATGACATGATCAGTGACATCACTGATGATGTCACAAATGATGTCACTGATGGCATTACTGATGACACCACCCACAGAAGCACTCATATACCCACTCACACCGCTATACAACCTCTCATACACCCACTCACATGGCCACACAACCAATCACATACCAATTCACAGATCCATACAAGTACTCATGCAACCACTCACTTATCCATAGAGCCACTCACATACCTACTCACTCATACAGCCACTCATGCAACCACTCACTTACTCAGATAGCTACTCATACAACCAGTCACTTATTCATACAGCCACTCACACAGCCACACACTCACCCATACAGCTACTCACACACCCACTTATTCACCAATACAGCCACTCACACACCCACTCTGTCACCCATACATTCTCTCAACATAGCCCCTCACTCACTCGTACAAGCACTCACACACTTACTCATATACCCATACAACCACTTATATACCCATTCATACATTCATGCAAGCATGCTTACATCTGCTCACTCTCCCATACAGCCATTCACACAGACACTTACTCTCCAATACAGCCACTCACACACCAACTCACTAAACCAAACACCCACTCAAACAGCCATTCACTCACCCATACAGCCACATACATACCCATTCACTAACTCATATAGCCAAGAGACACCCACTCACCCAGACAGTCACTCACTCATCTACACACCCACCCATACAGCCAATCACACAGCCACTCACCCACACACCCACTCATTCAACAATACAGTCACTCACACAGCCACTCACTCACCCACAAAGCTACTCACACACCCACTTATACACCCATACAGCCACTCTCACATCCACTCACACACCCATGCAGCCACTCAGACACCCACTCACAAACAGAGTCAAACAGCCACTCACATAATATATGTTAGAAGTAGCATCACTCATTAGCAGTGCACCTAGTATACTAAGCTAAATTTTGTGGTATGTTAGTGTATCGTTAACGCTCAATAACTCTTAGAAAGCACTTGCAGTCACTGGACGATGTCATCAGTTATGTCATTTGAGATGTCATCAGTGATGATTCTGATCATGTCATGAGTGATGTAATATGTGAGGTCATAAGCAGTGCTTTGCAGGTGCGTAAGTTATAGTCAGGGCTGGTAACTATAACTGCTGATTTTCTATGGTTTTGTGCGAGTTAATTCAGTACCTAACTATACATCCCTGTAACGTTTGTTTTTTTCAGTGAATTTCTAAGGTTTTCTTAATTCTATTTCTTAACTGTGAATTTTTATGCTTTTATTTCCACATCACCTCTCCTATGGCTAAGCCTGCTAGTCAACCTCCTGCCTTTCTCCTAGTTTATAGTACAAGTGAAAAAGAACAAATAGGTACATTGAAAATGTGGCAAAAACAAAGGAGAAAGTATAAACCTGGGAAAAGCAATGATAAAGTACTCAAACTTATGTAAAAATAACAAGGAGAAAGCACTGACAATGTTGAAAAAGGAAGGGAGCAATATACTAAATAGAGAAATAGAGTACAAAAACCAAATGCAAAGCAGTGACAATAAGGGCAAAAAATGGAGAAGGAAAATAAATTCTTTTGGATAAAACAATAATATAGTATTGTTAATTTACACATAACCATTATTACTGTATTATTTCTTAGTTTAATGTTTTTGCGAATTTGCAGATTTTCCACGGAACCATAGATTGTCTTCGGGTCGCACTGGTTTTTGTTCCGATCACATGTTGCAAAGCAGTCCACAGTTTTCGATCCGTGGATTCACCGATTTCTTAAAAAATCACTTAGGAATATAGGAGCCTCTAAATTAAATATACCATAAGGGTAAACTTATTTCAAACATCCTACATAATTTTTTATTTTTCCCTGCACAAATGAGCTGTTTTAACATTGCGGTGTATCTCAATATCTGTGGCGCGATCCGCAGATTTGAGCGTTGTGAAAAACAAAAGCTTCATTCCTATTGGTTAATGTTCAACCACACCCAAAGTTTTCAAAAGACCACACCCAATAGAGTCACTTTTAGACGGTCTCTTGTTGGAGAAAGGAGTAGATTGTGTACCTAAAGAGAAATTATGACAGAAGGCAATCTTCCATCTGCTTCTCTACAACCAGCGTAGGAAGTTGATCCACAGGAAGAAGGTGCCTCGTCAAGAAAGGAGAATGATGTTTGGGTCTGGTTTAAAGTGCCACCAGGAGAGAAAAAGGTGTGTGCTCAGTATGTGCAATGTAAGCTGTGTGGAAAACAGCTTTCCAGAGGCACTCTCTAGAAATATAGTTATGGCACATCATCAATGTGGAAGCATGTGAAGAGCAACCATGATTCTGCTTATTTCACAATGGTGAGAGAGAGAGCAATTACTGCAACTGATGCTGGTCCATCTTTGTCTGACCTTAGACAACCCTGCAGGAACATTACTATTCCAGCAACCTGCAGGGAGCTAAAACTCATGGTTATTCACTGTGGCAAGTGCTAAGAGCTTGTAAAGAAAATCGATGACATCATAACCATGTTAGAGAAGGTGAAGATTTATCATTGTTAATTTTTTTTGTTTTCTTTTTACTGTGCAAGAACAGTACTATTTTTCAGTATGCAACTGTTTTGCATACAATCTGCTTATTTGCAGTTTTTTGCATTCAATATTGTTCTATTTTTTAATAAAAAATAAGAAATAGTTGGTTGTGAAAACAATATGTAGAAAACATCAAATATAAAATATAGTAAAGGGTTCTTGTAAGAACTGCCATATTTTCCATAAAGAGCTGTGTCAGTCTCTTTAATATTGTGTCCCTCTGTATTTCTCTGTGTGCACTAGTGAGTACATGAAAGTATTAGTGTAGAAACAAGCGTGTGTCTGTGTGCATCAGTGTATCTATGAGTGTATGAATGAGTATTAGTGTATGCATAAGTGTCTACTTGGATGTGTTTATGAATGTATTAGTGTGCCTGGTTGTGTTAGTGTATGTATGACTGTGTGTCTGAGTGTGTCATTGTGTCTGAGTGTGGCATTTCTTTTCCACATGGGGAGCTGCTAACATGCAGCTCCCCATGTGGAAAAGCAATTTGCTTTGGATATTGGAAGCGAGAGCAGGTTTCCTGCTCTCGCTTCTAATATCCAAAGCAGTTTGCTATGACAGGACGGGAGCCGCGAGGCTCCCATCCTGTCATAGCAAACTACAGTGTCCCGGGGGTAGGCACCCCGGGACACTACAGGAGCCGGCCCTGGGGGGTGGTGGTCCCCAGGGCCATTACAGGCTCCGGGATGGGGGCCGCGCGGCCCCCCTCCCTCCATTGACAAAGCCCCGGGGAGGTGGTGGTCCCCGGGGCTCTGGGGGTCCGTAATGGACCCCCATATTGAAATTTTTAGTGCCCCGGGGAGGTGGCGGTCCCCGGGGCATGTGGGGGGGCTCGAGCCCCCCCACACAGGTAATTTTTTTAAAAATTAATAAAGAAGCCCCGGGGAGGTGGCGGTCCCCGGGGCTGCGGGAGGGCCGAGAGCCCTCCCACGCCATTTATTTTTAAAGCCCGGGGGGGTGGTGGTCCCTGGGGCTTGGGGGGGCCTTAGAGGCCCCCCCACATATTATAAATACCCCCCCCCATGCCCCCGGGACTTGGCCCACCCGGGGGCCAATTAACAACGAAGCGCGGGAGACCGCGCTTCGTTTTTTTCTTTTTTCGGCGGGATTCGCGCATCCCGCCGATTTTTTTTGTTGAAAAAATGCTTTTTTCTGCCCAGGGGGTCCTTGTGGGACCCCCTGAGCAGACCTAGGGGGTCAGGGTGTTTCTACCCTGCCCCCTTTGTGCGTTTTACGCAGTTGTTTTACTGATTTCTTGTTCCTTGGTTCTACCGAGGAACAAGATGGCTGCCAACACTTCCTGGTTTGGAGTGTTGACAGCCAATTAACATGCAGCTCGTGGTCGGGAGGGTGCGCGGATCCTCCGTGCCTCTAAATATCGAAACTTTTATTTTGGATTTTCTCAGCAACTACTGAACGGATTTACACCATTTTTAAAAAGGGTGCTTTCTGAACCAAGCACTACCTTTTTGCCAAATTTGGTGTAATTCCGTTCAGCAGTTTTTGCTGTAGCCTTGCATAAAATTTCCTATGGGAAATCGATTTGTTCACTCTTATTTTTGAATTTCTCCGCAACTACTGAACGGATTTACACCATTTAAAAAAAGGTCGCTTTCTGAACCAAGCGCTACCTTTTTGCAAAATTTGGTGTAATTCCGTTCAGCAGTTCGGGCTGTAGCCGTGGCTAAAATTTCCTATGGGAATTAACATGGAGAAAACGGAGAAAATGCGTTTTGGGACCCCCCTTTTTTCTCGGCCCCCGCTTGACGAATCAACCCGAGACTTTCAGGGTAGGAGCGGAGCGCCCCAACAAGTTGGAAGCTTTCGCGAAGATTCGTCAACCGGCGCAAGAGTTATTTTAAATAGAATGTTGCGGATTTCCTATGGATAAAGGTCCTAACTATAACTATCTACTGGCGACCGCCAGTAGATAATATATATATATATATATATATATATATATATATATATATATATATATATATATATATAATACACAAGCAATCCTGGCACACCGCTTTCCCAATGAGATCTCCCAGGTACGGACCACCAGACGTTAAGCGTTGAAATATGAAATGTGCTTTATTCCAGAATAATGACACGTAATCTAATCCAGGCCAGTGCCTGACATGACGCGTTTCAATCGCTGGAGCGCGGTTTTGATCGCATATAGATATAGACATATATATGAAAACGTTTTTTGACTTCCCTATATCTTTGCCTCCATTTGATGAATCTTCACAACATTTTTTAAAAAGTGCCCCGGTGATTCTAGTTGCACATGGAAAGTTTTGGGGCAATCATCAAGCAGGGGCAAGAAAAAGGGGGGTTAAAAAAGTGTTTTTCCCATGTTAATTCCCATAGGGATTTTGAACATGACTACAGCCCGAACCGCTGGACGGAATTACACCAAATTTGGGAGGAAGGTAGCTCTTGGATCAGAATGAGTGTTTTTAGTTATTCGGTGTAAATCCGTTCAGTAGTTTTAGAGTTATTTAACGTAAATCAAATTTGTATGTAAAGGGACAAGGATCCTCCAAGAATCCGACAGTCCCTGTGCTCCAATCTGGTTGGCTGCCAACACTTCAACCAGGAAGTGTTGGCAGCCATCTTGGGCCTCAGCTTCAGCCGAGTCCCACAAAAAAAAGTTTGAAAAAAGAAAGGGGGGCTGAGTAGAAATACCCTGACCCCCAAACTGTGGGCCTGGGTTCCCTGTGACCCTGACAGGGCCAAAAAGCACTTTAAAAAAAATTGCCATGGGAACACGACAGAGCCGCGAATCCATAGCAAAATCTTTAAAAACCACAAGCGTGTTCTCCTGGGCTTGTTTACATTATAACCCTCGGGGGGCCAGTTCCCAGGGGCATGCAGGCTTTTTTTTTAAATGGAGGGATGCGCAGGGGGTCTCCCTCCTTGGGCTTAGTTATGACCCAGAGACCACCTTCTCCCTTGGGCTTAATTTTAATAATGCGGGGGGTGCGGACCCCCCCCCCACGAGTTCCATGGACAACCACCTCCCTGGGGCAAAATACAAACAAATGGGGTGCCTTCGTGGACCCACCTAGCCCCAGGGACCACCACCTCCCTGGGGCAATGTTAAATATCGATTGGGGGGCTGAGTAGACCCTCCCACACCCCATGAACCACCACCTTCCTGGGGCTTTCTTTTATTTAGAAGGAGGAGGCCACATGGCTCCCCTCCCGGGCTGTTCTCGGCCCCAGGACTACCATCTCCCTGGGTCTGGTTTATGAAAATCAAAGGAGTGGGGCCACGGGCCACCCTCCTGGTGGCTGTTTGCTTTAGCTTGGCGGGAGCTGTGAGCTCCCGCCAAGCTAAAGCAAGTACTCCACTTCCAGTGGGAGGGGGCTGTCAAAGTGCTCCTACCTGCTGGAAGCAGAGATTTAATCTCTTTCTCTGCGCACAGACATGCGGGAAGGGAAAGAGATGAAACAATTGCTCCTGCGTGGAGGGAGATGCTTTCCAGCAGCCACCTCCATGCTGCAGCAATGCTGGCTCCCTCCGGAAGAAAGCCGGCTGGAACTGTGGGGGCCTTGAGGCTCCCCCCGCGGTCCCTGTGAAAAGAGCAGAAAGAGGCAAAATAAAGCTGAGAAACGAGCAGAAAGAGGCAGAGTAAAGGTCAGCAACCAGCACAAATAGGCATAACTAAAGGTGAGTAACAAGCAAAAAGAGGCAAAATAACGATCAGCAATGAGCAGAAAAAGGCATAATAAAGGTGAAAAACGAGCAGAAAGAGGCAGAATAAATGTCAGAAATGAGCTGAAAGAGGCAAAATAAAGATGAGAAAAGAGCAGAAAGAGGCAGAATAATGATCAGCAACTAGCAGAGAGAGGCAAAATAAAGGTGAGAAATGAGCACAAAGAGGCAGAATAAAGGGCATAAACGAGCAGAAAGAAGCAAAATATAGGTGAGAAACGAGCAGAAAGAGGCAAAATAGAGGTGAGAAACCAGCACCAAGAGGCAAATTAAAGGTAAGAAATGAGCAGAAAGAGGCAAAATAAAGGTCAGCAATGAGTATAAAGAGGCAAAATACAGGTAAGAAGTGAGCAGAAAGATTCAAAATAAAGGTAAGGAACAAGCAGGAAGAGGCAAAATAAGGGTGAGACACGAGCAGAAAGAGGCAGAATAAATGTCAGAAAGGAGTAGAAAGAGGCAGAATAAAGGTCAGAAACTAGCTGAAAGAGGCAAAATAAAGATGAGAAACGAGCAGAAAGAGGCAGAATAATGATCAGCAACTAGCAGAGAGAGGCAGAATAAAGGTGAAAAAAGAGCAGGAAGAGGCAGAACAAAGGGAAAAATTAGCAGAAGGAGGCAGAATAAAGGTCAGCAATGAGCAGAAAGAGGCAGAATAAATGTGAGACACCAGCAGCAAGAGGCAGAATAAAGGTCAGAAATTAGCAGAACGAGGCAAAATAATGGGCAGAATGAGCAGAAAGAGGGAAAATAGAGGTCAGCAACAACCTGAAAGAGGCAAAATGAGGTCAGCAACAAGCCTATAGAGACACAATAAAGCTGAGAAACGAGCAGAAAGAGGCAGAGTAAAGGTCAGCAACCAGCACAAATAGGCATAACTAAAGGTGAGTAACAAGCAGAAAGAGGCAAAATAACGATCAGCAATGAGCAGAAAAAGGCAAAATAAAGGTGAGAAATGAGCAGAAAGAGGCAGAATAAAAGTGAGAAATGAGCAGAAAGAGGCAAAATAAAGGTGAGAAACGAGTAGAAAGAGGCAGAATAAATGTCAGAAATGAGTAGAAAGAGGCAGAATAAAGGTCAGAAACGAGCTGAAAGAGGCAAAATAAAGATGAGATACGAGCAGAAAGAGGCAGAATAATGATCAGCAACTAGCAGGGAGAGGCAAAATAAAGGTGAGACATGAGCACAAAGAGGCAGAACAAAGGGCATAAACGAGCAGAAAGAAGCAAAATATAGGTGAGAAACTAGCAGAAAGAGGCAAAATAGAGGTGAGAAACCAGCACCAAGAGGCAAACTAAAGGTAAGAAATGAGCAGAAAGAGGCAAAATAAAGGTCAGCAATGAGTAGAAAGAGGCAAAATACAGGTGAGGAGTGAGCGGAAAGATTCAAAATAAAGGTCAGGAACAAGCAGGAAGAGGCAAAATAAAGGTGAGACACGAGCAGAAAGAGGCAGGATAAAGGTCAGAAACAAGCAGAAAGAGGCAAAATTAAGGTCAGAATGGAGCAAAAAGAGGCAGAATAGAGGTGAGAAACCAGCAGCAAGAGGCAGAATAAAGGTCAGAAACGAGCAGAAAGAGGCAAAATAAAGGTCAGGAGTGAGCTTACAGCGGCAAAATAGGCAGAATGAGCAGAAAGAGGAAAAATAGAGGTCAAAAACAAGCAGCAAAAGGCAAAATACAGGTCAAAAGCAAGCAGCAAGAGGCAAAATAAAGGTCAGGAGCGAGAAGAAAGAGGCAAAATAACAGGCAGAAAGAGGCAAAATAGATGGTAGGAGAGAAGAGGCAGAAAAACTAGCAGAAAATGAGGGGAGGAGGGACAAAACCAAAGGCAGCAGAGGGAATTGAAATGCAGGCAAGCTGGACAGGAGAACTGTCAAATGGGGAGGTGGCACAAGGACCTGCTCGCGTATGCCCCCCACTTTATTTTACTGCACACCCACTGACAGACCCACTCATACACTCATGCACCCACTCACAGATTCATTCAAGCACTCATTTACCCACTAAGACGCACTGAGAAACTCACACACACACTCACAGACTCACTCACAGACTCATTCACACATCTACTCACACACTCATTCATTCACTCACAGGCCCACTCAAAGACTCACAGACACACTCACATACCCACTGAGACATTCATGCACCAACTCGCAGTTCCACTCAGACACTCTTGCACCCTCTCATAGACCCACACAGAGAATCTTGCATGTTCTCACAGACCCACTCAGACACTTATCCACCCACTCAGACCAACACAGACACTCATGTTCCCATTCACAGACCCACTTAGAGACTCTCGCGCCCACTCACAGATCCACTGAGAAAGTCATGCACCCACTGACTGACCCACTCAGACACTCACTCGTTCACTCAAAGACCCACTCAGAGACTCACATAACCACTCACAGATCCACTCAGACACTCACTCACCCACTCAGAGGCTCATCCATCTATTCAAAGGCCTTCAAAGACACTCATGAACCCACTCACAGATCCAATCAGAGACTCACACACAGACTCACAGACCCACTCAGACACTCATGCACCCACTCACAGACCCACACAGATACTCAAATATCCAGTCAAATAACCACTCAGAGACTCACATTCTCACTCACAGACCCACACAGAGACTTATGCACTCAATCACTAACTCACAAACCCACTCAGAGACTCATGTACTCACTCACAGACCCACTCATGCACCCACTCACAGACCCACTTAGACACTCACACACCTACTCACCGATCTACACCGACATCCACACACTCACTAACAGACCCACTCAGACACTCTAACATCCATTCACAGACATACTGAGACACTCATGCACTTACTCACACACTCACTGTCAAAGGTTAGTGGTTACATTTAGGAAATAATTTGTTTTTAAAACCTTAGAAATTCACTTAAAAAAACAAAGGTTACAGGAATGTTATAGTTAGGAAACAACACTAAAAAAACTGAGAACTTTACTGAAAAAATCAAAGGAAACAGAGGCATTATAGTTAGGAAATAGAATTTTAAAAAACCTTAGAAATTCACTGAAAAAAACCCCAAATGTTACAGGGATGTTATAGTTAGGCTCATATTTCACTCGTACAAAACCAGTGAAATTCCTCAGTTATAGTTAGATGAGCTAACTACAACTTATGGCTCTACAATGCACTGCTTATGACCTCACATACTACATCAATCATGACATGATCAGTGACATCACTGATGATGTCACAAATGATGTCACTGATGGCATTACTGATGACACCACCCACAGAAGCACTCATATACCCACTCACACCGCTATACAACCTCTCATACACCCACTCACATGGCCACACAACCAATCACATACCAATTCACAGATCCATACAAGTACTCATGCAACCACTCACTTATCCATAGAGCCACTCACATACCTACTCACTCATACAGCCACTCATGCAACCACTCACTTACTCAGATAGCTACTCATACAACCAGTCACTTATTCATACAGCCACTCACACAGCCACACACTCACCCATACAGCTACTCACACACCCACTTATTCACCCATACAGCCACTCACACACCCACTCTGTCACCCATACATTCTCTCAACATAGCCCCTCACTCATTCGTACAAGCACTCACACACTTACTCATATACCCATACAACCACTTATATACCCATTCATACATTCATACAAGCATGCTTACATCTGCTCACTCTCCCATACAGCCATTCACACAGACACTTACTCTCCAATACAGCCACTCACACACCAACTCACTAAACCAAACACCCACTCAAACAGCCATTCACTCACCCATACAGCCACATACATACCCATTCACTAACTCATATAGCCAAGAGACACCCACTCACCCAGACAGTCACTCACTCATCTACACACCCACCCATACAGCCAATCACACAGCCACTCACCCACACACCCACTCATTCAACAATACAGTCACTCACACAGCCACTCACTCACCCACAAAGCTACTCACACACCCACTTATACACCCATACAGCCACTCTCACATCCACTCACACACCCATGCAGCCACTCAGACACCCACTCACAAACAGAGTCAAACAGCCACTCACATAATATATATTAGAAGTAGCATCACTCATTAGCAGTGCACCTAGTATACTAAGCTAACTTTTGTGGTATGTTAGTGTATCGTTAACGCTCAATAACTCTTAGAAAGCACTTGCAGTCACTGGACGATGTCATCAGTTATGTCATTTGAGATGTCATCAGTGATGTTTCTGATCATGTCATGAGTGATGTAATATGTGAGGTCATAAGCAGTGCTTTGCAGGTGCGTAAGTTATAGGCAGGGCTGGTAACTATAACTGCTGATTTTCTATGGTTTTGTGCGAGTTAATTCAGTACCTAACTATACATCCCTGTAACGTTTGTTTTTTTCAGTGAATTTCTAAGGTTTTCTTAATTCTATTTCTTAACTGTGAATTGTTATGCTTTTATTTCCACATCACCTCTCCTATGGCTAAGCCTGCTAGTCAACCTCCTGCCTTTCTCCTAGTTTATAGTACAAGTGAAAAAGAACAAATAGGTACATTGAAAATGTGGCAAAAACAAAGGAGAAAGTATAAACCTGGGAAAAGCAATGATAAAGTACTCAAACTTATGTAAAAATAACAAGGAGAAAGCACTGACAATGTTGAAAAAGGAAGGGAGCAATATACTAAATAGAGAAATAGAGTACAAAAACCAAATGCAAAGCAGTGACAATAAGGGCAAAAAATGGAGAAGGAAAATAAATTCTTTTGGATAAAACAATAATATAGTATTGTTAATTTACACATAACCATTATTACTGTATTATTTCTTAGTTTAATGTTTTTGCGAATTTGCAGATTTTCCACGGAACCATAGATTGTCTTCGGGTCGCACTGGTTTTTGTTCCGATCACATGTTGCAAAGCAGTCCACAGTTTTCGATCCGTGGATTCACCGATTTCTTAAAAAATCACTTAGGAATATAGGAGCCTCTAAATTAAATATACCATAAGGGTAAACTTATTTCAAACATCCTACATAATTTTTTATTTTTCCCTGCACAAATGAGCTGTTTTAACATTGCGGTGTATCTCAATATCTGTGGCGCGATCCGCAGATTTGAGCGTTGTGAAAAACAAAAGCTTCATTCCTATTGGTTAATGTTCAACCACACCCAAAGTTTTCAAAAGACCACACCCAATAGAGTCACTTTTAGACGGTCTCTTGTTGGAGAAAGGAGTAGATTGTGTACCTAAAGAGAAATTATGACAGAAGGCAATCTTCCAGCTGCTTCTCTACAACCAGCGTAGGAAGTTGATCCACAGGAAGAAGGTGCCTCGTCAAGAAAGGAGAATGATGTTTGGGTCTGGTTTAAAGTGCCACCAGGAGAGAAAAAGGTGTGTGCTCAGTATGTGCAATGTAAGCTGTGTGGAAAACAGCTTTCCAGAGGCACTCTCTAGAAATATAGTTATGGCACATCATCAATGTGGAAGCATGTGAAGAGCAACCATGATTCTGCTTATTTCACAATGGTGAGAGAGAGAGCAATTACTGCAACTGATGCTGGTCCATCTTTGTCTGACCTTAGACAACCCTGCAGGAACATTACTATTCCAGCAACCTGCAGGGAGCTAAAACTCATGGTTATTCACTGTGGCAAGTGCTAAGAGCTTGTAAAGAAAATCGATGACATCATAACCATGTTAGAGAAGGTGAAGATTTATCATTGTTAATTTTTTTTGTTTTCTTTTTACTGTGCAAGAACAGTACTATTTTTCAGTATGCAACTGTTTTGCATACAATCTGCTTATTTGCAGTTTTTTGCATTCAATATTGTTCTATTTTTTAATAAAAAATAAGAAATAGTTGGTTGTGAAAACAATATGTAGAAAAGATCAAATATAAAATATAGTAAAGGGTTCTTGTAAGAACTGCCATATTTTCCATAAAGAGCTGTGTCAGTCTCTTTAATATTGTGTCCCTCTGTATTTCTCTGTGTGCACTAGTGAGTACATGAATGTATTAGTGTAGAAACAAGCGTCTGTCTGTGTGCATCAGTGTATCTATGAGTGTATGAATGAGTATTAGTGTATGCATAAGTGTCTACTTGGATGTGTTTATGAATGTATTAGTGTGCCTGGTTGTGTTAGTGTATGTATGACTGTGTGTCTGAGTGTGTCATTGTTTCTGAGTGTGGCATTTCTTTTCCACATGGGGAGCTGCTAACATGCAGCTCCCCATGTGGAAAAGCAATTTGCTTTGGATATTGGAAGCGAGAGCAGGTTTCCTGCTCTCGCTTCCAATATCCAAAGCAGTTTGCTAAGACAGGACGGGAGCCGCGAGGCTCCCGTCCTGTCATAGCAAACTACAGTGTCCCGGGGGTAGGCACCCCGGGACACTACAGGAGCCGGCCCTGGGGGGTGGTGGTCCCCAGGGCCATTACAGGCTCCGGGATGGGGGCCGCGTGGCCCCCCTCCCTCCATTGACAAAGCCCCGGGGAGGTGGTGGTCCCCGGGGCTCTGGGGGTCCGTAATGGACCCCCATATTGAAATTTTTAGTGCCCCGGGGAGGTGGCGGTCCCCGGGGCATGTGGGGGGCTCGAGCCCCCACACAGGTAATTTTTTTAAAAATTAATAAAGAAGCCCCGGGGCGGTGGCGGTCCCCGGGGCTGCAGGAGGGCCGAGAGCCCTCCTGCACCATTTATTTTTAAAGTCCGGGGGGTGGTGGTCCCTGGGGCTTGGGGGGCCTTAGAGGCCCCCACATATTATAAATACCCCCCCATGCCCCCGGGACTTGGCCCACCCGGGGCCAATTAACAACGAAGCGCAGGAGACCGCGCTTCGTTTTTTTTTTTTCGGCGGGATTCGCGCATCCCGCCGATTTTTGTTGTTGAAAAATGCTTTTTTCTGCCCAGGGGGTCCTTGTGGGACCCCCTGAGCAGACCTAGGGGGTCAGGGTGTTTCTACCCTGCCCCCTTTGTGCGTTTTGCGCACTTGTTTCTTTTTTTTTTCTCGGCGGGATCCGCGCACCCTAAGCGCATCCCGCCGATTTAAAAAAAAAAAAAAAAATGCTTTTTTCTGCTCAGGGGGTCCTTGTGGGACCCCTGAGCAGACCTAGAGGTCAGGGTGTTTCTACCCTGCCCCTTTGTGCGTTTTACGCAGTTGTTTTACTGATTTCTTGTTCCTTGGTTCTACCGAGGAACAAGATGGCTGCCAACACTTCCTGGTTTGGAGTGTTGACAGCCAATTAGCATGCAGCTTGTGGTCGGGAGGGTGCGCGGATCCTCCGTGCCTCTCAATATCGAAACTTTTATTTTGGATTTTCTCAGCAACTACTGAACAGATTTACACCATTTTTAAAAAGGGTGCTTTCTGAACCAAGCACTATCTTTTTGCCAAATTTGGTGTAATTCCGTTCAGCAGTTTTTGCTGTAGCCTTGCATAAAATTTCCTATGGGAAATCGATTTGTTCACTCTTATTTTTTGAATTTCTCCGCAACTACTGAACGGATTTACACCATTTAAAAAAAAGGTCGCTTTCTGAACCAAGCGCTACCTTTTTGCAAAATTTGGTGTAATTCCGTTCAGCAGTTCGGGCTGTAGCCGTGGCTAAAATGTCCTATGGGAATTAACATGGATAAAACGGAGAAAATGCGTTTTGGGACCCCCCTTTTTTCTCGGCCCCCGCTTGACGAATCAACCCGAGACTGTCAGGGTAGGAGCGGAGCGCCCCAACAAGTTGGAAGCTTTCGCGAAGATTCGTCAACCGGCGCAAGATTTATTTCAAATAGAATGTTGCGGATTTCCTATGGATAAAGGTCCTAACTATAACTATCTACTGGCGACCGCCAGTAGATAATATATATATATATATATATATATATATATATATATATAAATATATATATATATATATATATACACAAGCAATCCTGGCACACCGCTTTCCCAATGAGATCTCCCAGGTACGGACCACCAGACGTTAAGCGTTGAAATATGAAATGTGCTTTATTCCAGAATAATGACACGTAATCTAATCCAGGCCAGTGCCTGACATGACGCGTTTCGATCGCTGGAGCGCGGTTTTGATCGCATATAGATATAGACATATATATGAAAACGTTTTTTGACTTCCCTATATCTTTGCCTCCATTTGATGAATCTTCACAACATTTTTTAAAAAGTGCCCCGGTGATTCTAGTTGCACATGGAAAGTTTTGGGGCAATCATCAAGCAGGGGCAAGAAAAAGGGGGGGGTTAAAAAAAAGTGTTTTTCCCATGTTAATTCCCATAGGGATTTTGAACATGACTACAGCCCGAACCGCTGGACGGAATTACACCAAATTTGGGAGGAAGGTAGCTCTTGGATCAGAATGAGTGTTTTTTAGTTATTCGGTGTAAATCCGTTCAGTAGTTTTAGAGTTATTTAACGTAAATCAAATTTGTATGTAAAGGGACAAGGATCCTCCAAGAATCCGACAGTCCCTGTGCTCCAATCTGGTTGGCTGCCAACACTTCAACCAGGAAGTGTTGGCAGCCATCTTGGGCCTCAGCTTCAGCCGAGTCCCACAAAAAAAAGTTTGAAAAAAGAAAGGGGGGCTGAGTAGGAATACCCTGACCCCCAAACTGTGGGCCTGGGTTCCCTGTGACCCTGACAGGGCCAAAAAGCACTTTAAAAAAATTGCCATGGGAACACGACAGAGCCGCGAATCCATAGCAAAATCTTTAAAAACCACAAGCGTGTTCTCCTGGGCTTGTTTACATTATAACCCTCGGGGGCCAGTTCCCAGGGGCATGCGGGCTTTTTTTAAAATGGAGGGATGCGCAGCGGGTCTCCCTCCTTGGGCTTAGTTATGACCCAGAGACCACCTTCTCCCTTGGGCTTAATTTTAATAATGCGGGGGGTGCGGACCCCCCCCACGAGTTCCATGGACAACCACCTCCCTGGGGCAAAATACAAACAAATGGGGTGCCTTCGTGGACCCGCCTAGCCCCAGGGACCACCACCTCCCTGGGGCAATGTTAAATATCAAATGGGGGGCTGAGTAGACCCTCCCACACCCCATGAACCACCACCTTCCTGGGGCTTTCTTTTATTTAGAAGGAGGAGGCCACATGGCTCCCCTCCCGGGCTGTTCTCGGCCCCAGGACTACCATCTCCCTGGGTCTGGTTTATGAAAATCAAAGGAGTGGGGCCACGGGCCACCCTCCTGGTGGCTGTTTGCTTTAGCTTGGCGGGAGCTGTGAGCTCCCGCCAAGCTAAAGCAAGTACTCCACTTCCAGTGGGAGGGGGCTGTCAAAGTGCTCCTACCTGCTGGAAGCAGAGATTTAATCTCTTTCTCTGCGCACAGACATGCGGGAAGGGAAAGAGATGAAACAATTGCTCCTGCGTGGAGGGAGATGCCTTCCAGCAGCCACCTCCATGCTGAAGCAATGCTGGCTCCCTCCGGAAGAAAGCCGGCTGGAACTGTGGGGGCCTTGAGGCTCCCCCCGCGGTCCCTGTGAAAAAAGCAGAAAGAGGCAAAATAAAGCTGAGAAACGAGCAGAAAGAGGCAGAGTAAAGGTCAGCAACCAGCACAAATAGGCATAACTAAAGGTGAGTAACAAGCAGAAAGAGGCAAAATAACGATCAGCAATGAGCAGAAAAAGGCATAATAAAGGTGAAAAACGAGCAGAAAGAGGCAGAATAAATGTCAGAAAGGAGTAGAAAGAGGCAAAATAAAGATGAGAAAAGAGCAGAAAGAGGCAGAATAATGATCAGCAACTAGCATAGAGAGGCAAAATAAAGGTGAGAAATGAGCACAAAGAGGCAGAATAAAGGGCATAAACGAGCAGAAAGAAGCAAAATATAGGTGAGAAACGAGCAGAAAGAGGCAAAATAGAGGTGAGAAACCAGCACCAAGAGGCAAATTAAAGGTAAGAAATGAGCAGAAAGAGGCAAAATAAAGGTCAGCAATGAGTATAAAGAGGCAAAATACAGGTAAGAAGTGAGCAGAAAGATTCAAAATAAAGGTAAGGAACAAGCAGGAAGAGGCAAAATAAGGGTGAGACACGAGCAGAAAGAGGCAGAATAAATGTCAGAAAGGAGTAGAAAGAGGCAGAATAAAGGTCAGAAACTAGCTGAAAGAGGCAAAATAAAGATGAGAAACGAGCACAAAGAGGCAGAATAATGATCAGCAACTAGCAGAGAGAGGCAGAATAAAGGTGAAAAAAGAGCAGGAAGAGGCAGAACAAAGGGAAAAATTAGCAGGAGGCGGCAGAATAAAGGTCAGCAATGAGCAGAAAGAGGCAGAATAAATGTGAGACACCAGCAGCAAGAGGCAGAATAAAGGTCAGAAATGAGCAGAAAGAGGCAAAATAAAAGTCAGGAGTGAGCAGAACGAGGCAAAATAATGGGCAGAATGAGCAGAAAGAGGGAAAATAGAGGTCAGCAACAACCTGAAAGAGGCAAAATGAGGTCAGCAACAAGCCTATAGAGACACAATAAAGCTGAGAAACGAGCAGAAAGAGGCAGAGTAAAGGTCAGCAACCAGCACAAATAGGCATAACTAAAGGTGAGTAACAAGCAGAAAGAGGCAAAATAACGATCAGCAATGAGCAGAAAAAGGCAAAATGAAGGTGAGAAATGAGCAGAAAGAGGCAGAATAAAAGTGAGAAATGAGCAGAAAGAGGCAAAATAAAGGTGAGAAACGAGTAGAAAGAGGCAGAATAAATGTCAGAAATGAGTAGAAAGAGGCAGAATAAAGGTCAGAAACGAGCTGAAAGAGGCAAAATAAAGATGAGATACGAGCAGAAAGAGGCAGAATAATGATCAGCAACTAGCAGGGAGAGGCAAAATAAAGGTGAGACATGAGCACAAAGAGGCAGAACAAAGGGCATAAACGAGCAGAAAGAAGCAAAATATAGGTGAGAAACGAGCAGAAAGAGGCAAAATAGAGGTGAGAAACCAGCACCAAGAGGCAAACTAAAGGTAAGAAATGAGCAGAAAGAGGCAAAATAAAGGTCAGCAATGAGTAGAAAGAGGCAAAATACAGGTGAGGAGTGAGCGGAAATATTCAAAATAAAGGTCAGGAACAAGCAGGAAGAGGCAAAATAAAGGTGAGACACGAGCAGAAAGAGGCAGGATAAAGGTCAGAAACAAGCAGAAAGAGGCAAAATTAAGGTCAGAATAGAGCAAAAAGAGGCAGAATAGAGGTGAGAAACCAGCAGCAAGAGGCAGAATAAAGGTCAGAAACGAGCAGAAAGAGGCAAAATATAGGTCAGGAGTGAGCTTACAGCGGCAAAATAGGCAGAATGAGCAGAAAAGGGAAAAATAGAGGTCAAAAACAAGCAGCAAGAGGCAAAATACAGGTCAAAAGCAAGCAGCAAGAGGCAAAATAAAGGTCAGGAGCGAGAAGGAAGAGACAAAATAACAGGCAGAAAGAGGCAAAATAGATGGTAGGAGAGAAGAGGCAGAAAAACTAGCAGAAAATGAGGGGAGGAGGGACAAAACCAAAGGCAGCAGAGGGAATTGAAATGCAGGCAAGCTGGACAGGAGGACTGTCAAATGGGGAGGTGGCACGAGGACCTGCTCGCATATGCCCCCACTTTATTTTACTGCACACCCACTGACAGACCCACTCATACACTCATGCACCCACTCACAGATTCATTCAAGCACTCATTTACCCACTCACAGATGCACTGAGAAACTCACACACACATTCACAGACTCACTCACAGACTCATTCACACATCTACTCACACACTCATTCATTCACTCACAGGCCCACTCAAAGACTCACAGACACACTCACATACCCACTGAGACATTCATGCACCAACTCGCAGTTCCACTCAGACACTCATGCACCCTCTCATAGACCCACACAGAGAATCTTGCATGTTCTCACAGACCCACTCAGACACTTATCCACCCACTCAGACCAACACAGACACTCATGTTCCCATTCACAGACCCACTCAGAGACTCTTGCGCCCACTCACAGATCCACTGAGAAAGTCATGCACCCACTGACTGACCCACTCAGACACTCACTCGTTCACTCAAAGACCCACTCAGAGACTCACATAACCACTCACAGATCCACTCAGACACTCACTCACCCACTCAGAGGCTCATCCATCTATTCAAAGGCCTTCAAAGACACTCATGAACCCACTCACAGATCCATTCAGAGACTCACACACAGACTCACAGACCCACTCAGACCCTCATGCACCCACTCACAGACCCACACAGATACTCAAATATCCAGTCAAATAACCACTCAGAGACTCACATTCTCACTCACAGACCCACACAGAGACTTATGCACTCAATCACTAACTCACAAACCCACTCAGAGACTCATGTACTCACTCACAGACCCACTCATGCACCCACTCACAGACCCACTTAGACACACACACCTACTCACCGATCTACACCGACATCCACACACTCACTAACAGACCCACTCAGACACTCTAACACCCATTCACAGACATACTGAGACACTCATGCACTTACTCACACACTCACTGTCAAAGGTTAGTAGTTACATTTAGGAAATACATTTTTTTTAAAACCTTAGAAATTCACTTAAAAAAACAAAGGTTACAGGAATGTTATAGTTAGGAAACAACACTAAAAAAACTGAGAACTTTACTGAAAAAATCAAAGGAAACAGAGGCATTATAGTTAGGAAATAGAATTTTAAAAAACCTTAGAAATTCACTGAAAAAAACCCCAAATGTTACAGGGACGTTATAGTTAGGCTCATATTTCACTCGTACAAAACCAGTGAAATTCCTCAGTTATAGTTAGATGAGCTAACTACAACTTATGGCTCTACAATGCACTGCTTATGACCTCACATACTACATCAATCATGACATGATCAGTGACATCACTGATGATGTCACAAATGATGTCACTGATGGCATTACTGATGACACCACCCACAGAAGCACTCATATACCCACTCACACCGCTATACAACCTCTCATACACCCACTCACATGGCCACACAACCAATCACATACCAATTCACAGATCCATACAAGTACTCATGTAACCACTCACTTATCCATAGAGCCACTCACATACCTACTCACTCATACAGCCACTCATGCAACCACTCACTTACTCAGATAGCTACTCATACAACCAGTCACTTATTCATACAGCCACTCACACAGCCACACACTCACCCATACAGCTACTTACACACCCACTTATTCACCCATACAGCCACTCACACACCCACTCTGTCACCCATACATTCTCTCAACATAGCCCCTCACTCACTCGTACAAGCACTCACACACTTACTCATATACCCATACAACCACTTATATACCCATTCATACATTCATACAAGCATGCTTACATCTGCTCACTCTCCCATACAGCCATTCACACAGACACTTACTCTCCAATACAGCCACTCACACACCAACTCACTAAACCAAACACCCACTCAAACAGCCATTCACTCACCCACAAAGCTACTCACACACCCACTTATACACCCATACAGCCACTCTCACATCCACTCACACACCCATGCAGCCACTCAGACACCCACTCACAAACAGAGTCAAACAGCCACTCACATAATATATGTTAGAAGTAGCATCACTCATTAGCAGTGCACCTAGTATACTAAGCTAACTTTTGTGGTATGTTAGTGTATCGTTAACGCTCAATAACTCTTAGAAAGCACTTGCAGTCACTGCACGATGTCATCAGTTATGTCATTTGAGATGTCATCAGTGATGTTTCTGATCATGTCATGAGTGATGTAATATGTGAGGTCATAAGCAGTGCTTTGCAGGTACGTAAGTTATAGTCAGGGCTGGTAACTATAACTGCTGATTTTCTATGGTTTTGTACGAGTTCATTCAGTACCTAACTATACATCCCTGTAAAGTTTGTTTTTTTCAGTGAATTTCTAAGGTTTTCTTAATTCTATTTCCTAACTGTGAATTTTTATGCTTTTATTTCCACATCACCTCTCCTATGGCTAAGCCTGCTAGTCAACCTCCTGCATTTCTCCTAGTTTATAGTACAAGTGAAAAAGAACAAATAGGTACTTTGAAAATGTGGCAAAAACAAAGGAGAAAGTATAAACCTGGGAAAAGCAATGATAAAGTACTCAAACTTATGTAAAAATAACAAGGAGAAAGCACTGACAATGTTGAAAAAGGAAGGGAGCAATATACTAAATAGAGAAATAGAGTACAAAAACCAAATGCAAAGCAGTGACAATAAGGGCAAAAAATGGAGATGGAAAATAAATTATTTTGGATAAAACAATAATATAGTATTGTTAATTTACACATAACCATTATTACTGTATTATTTCTTAGTTTAATGTTTTTGCGAATTTGCAGATTTTCCACGGAACCATAGATTGTCTTCGGGTCGCACTGGTTTTTGTTCCGATCACATGTTGCAAAGCAGTCCACAGTTTTCGATCCGTGGATTCACCGATTTCTTAAAAAATCACTTAGGAATATAGGAGCCTCTAAATTAAATATACAATAAGGGTAAACTTATTTCAAACATCCTACATAATTTTTTATTTTTCCCTGCACAAATGAGCTGTTTTAACATTGCGGTGTATCTCAAGATCTGTGGCGCGATCCGCAGATTTGAGCGTTGTGAAAAAGAAAAGCTTCATTCCTATTGGTTAATGTTCAACCACACCCAAAGTTTTCAAAAGACCACACCCAATAGAGTCACTTTTAGACGGTCTCTTGTTGGAGAAAGGAGTAGATTGTGTACCTAAAGAGAAATTATGACAGAAGGCAATCTTCCAGCTGCTTCTCTACAACCAGCGTAGGAAGTTGATCCACAGGAAGAAGGTGCCTCGTCAAGAAAGGAGAATGATGTTTGGGTCTGGCTTAAAGTGCCACCAGGAGAGAAAAAGGTGTGTGCTCAGTATGTGCAATGTAAGCTGTGTGGAAAACAGCTTTCCAGAGGCACTCTCTAGAAATATAGTTATGGCACATCATCAATGTGGAAGCATGTGAAGAGCAACCATGATTCTGCTTATTTCACAATGGTGAGAGAGAGAGCAACTACTGCAACTGATGCTGGTCCATCAATGTCTGATCTTAGACAACCCTGCAGGAACATTACTATTCCAGCAACCTGCAGGGAGCTAAAACTCATGGTTATTCACTGTGGCAAGTGCTAAGAGCTTGTAAAGAAAATCGATGACATCATAACCATGTTAGAGAAGGTGAAGATTTATCATTGTTAATTTTTTTGTTTTCTTTTTACTGTGCAAGAACAGTACTATTTTTCAGTATGCAACTGTTTTGCATACAATCTGCTTATTTGCAGTTTTTTGCATTCAATATTGTTCTTTTTTTAATAAAAAATAAGAAATAGTTGGTTGTGAAAACAATATGTAGAAAAGATCAAATATAAAATATAGTAAAGGGTTCTTGTAAGAACTGCCATATTTTCCATAAAGAGCTGTGTCAGTCTCTTTAATATTGTGTCCCTCTGTATTTCTCTGTGTGCACTAGTGAGTACATGAATGTATTAGTGTAGAAACAAGCGTGTGTCTGTGTGCATCAGTGTATCTATGAGTGTATGAATGAGTATTAGTGTATGCATAAGTGTCTACTTGGATGTGTTTATGAATGTATTAGTGTGCCTGGTTGTGTTAGTGTATGTATGACTGTGTGTCTGAGTGTGTC